>VDFB02015263.1:0-129969 GCA_007258455.2 Sequoia sempervirens | reverse complement strand
CACAAAATAGGGGAAAATAAAGTAAACAACAACCTTTTTCTATGGGTACCTAATGTTTAAGACTGTAATTGTTAACTATTAAATTGCAGTGCCCTAACCTAGCTAATTTCTCTAGAGTATGAAATAAAACATTAATCTACAGAATCCAACTCATGAATTACAACACATGCATTTAAAATCATATAACTAAACACTATCAATTAAATTCACATTGTATTATCTTATTTAACAACTGAAACTAAAGTGGTTCAGTATTACCTCAAGTGGCCCTTGCTTGAGTTGTTGCTTCCATAGGATTTTATCAAACACTTACTCAAAAAATTGTGATATCAAATCAATTCTCTTTATTGCATCCTGAACTATTACACAAAATCTAATAGGAATATGTTAAAGATCTTTGTTCAAATAACACACATTCTATTCATAACATTGTTGCAACTACTAGTAATAATAGTAACTAGATAACTAGATCTCCTCGGTAGAAGATCCTACTATATAGGGTCTATGGGGATTTTTATTATTCATGGACTAAAAACAAACTTATAAAAACAAATGTCAACTCCTCCTCAAAGATAGGAAGAGGATTGAGTTTTTTATAAAAAAAAACTATCTGAAAAATGAGTAGAAAAATCAAATACAAACTCTATGTCCAACATCTTAATCACTCATAACAAAAACGTGTTCACATAACAATTTTGTCATAATTCAATCCCGCTGCAATTAGGCTCCTTCTCCTCGTTGTCTTATTGATAAGTAAGATCAATATTAGGTGACTCATGGATTGATTAGTAAATGATCACCTCTATTTTCTTTTGAAAGTTTCACACTCTAGTCGGTTGACTTCTTTGCAACAATCTATAGTCCTTATGCTGCGGATTGAGAAACCTGTTGCTGTAGGTTGACAGTTCTTCTTGCTGCAAATATTAGTCTTATTCCTAAGACATCCTTATTATTAACAATCATAATTTAAACATAAAATCCTAATAAATTTTATAAACATTCATGAATTCATACATACACATATCAACATAACATGTTTACATTTCCTCATGCTTAAGACTGCTTAAAAGTATATAAAAGGTATAAAAGGTTTTGGTAATGTCTTGAAACTTAGAAAAAAGAGATGATGAAGAGTATGAAACAGTAAAAGGAAAACTAGCCAATTATCAAGCCCATTAGGTATCCCTAATCCGTGCGACTTTTGATATTTTCCCTTCATACATTTTTTTGAGTCAAATATGTGTGAATACCTCTAGCACGATACTTTTGACATGAGGTGTGAAGTACTTTTGATCCCTTATCCATGACAAGTGATCCTTCTTTCACTTGTTGCTCTTTTCAAAAGTTCTAAAACTTGTCAAGGTGCTGAGAAATAAGCATCAAAGATTTGAAAAGATCACAAACCTTAGAAATTACCAATAAAGTTCTATTCAAGACCAAAGTTTTGACCAAAGGCTAATAAGTTTTAGTTTTAGCAAGTTTACAAGTTTGTATAATCATTGAAATGTCAACAAACAAGATGTTGATGGGATCACAAGTTCACAAAGTCGTCAAAATTTCAACAAAGATTTTGGAAGTAGGAATTTCACATTGTTCTTTACACCACTTGCATGAGTTGTTTCTACACTCCTTCAATTATAACAAATAAAAATTATGGCTTCTCATTGGTAATTTTATCTACAATCATGGTCTTGCATGCACTTTTCATTTAGCCATCTAATATCTAGTTCTTTGTTGCTCTTTAACCACATATATGCTTTATAATGCTCACTTGTTTTTCCTTTCATTGAATTGTAACAATTTCAAGACATGACATAAATGTCTCAATTTACATGACAAATAGGTAGTAACAAACTTGAGTTTGGGTGACGTGGTGGCTTCTTCCCTTGTTAGAACCCTCCTATGCTAATTGTAGCCACTCTTTAATATTGCTTTTGATTTGCACAAAGCATGGTAAGCAATAATTTGTTTGTGTTTCACCATCCACTCATCTCACAATTTCAACATTCTAATTTGATGACCAATTGATTACATCCATTCTCACTAGGGTCTAACGTTACTCTTACCTATTGGGTAATTTCAATTTGGATGACTATCTTCTCTCTTGTCTAATTCTTTTTTCCCTTGTCATTGGCTACTCACTTTCACTTTTCTTTATTTTAGAGAGAACCCTCCTTAGAGGTTGTTTGCATCTTTTCTTTGGCTATGTTCTTTCATGTCATAAAATTTCACAACATTTTCATTGTAAAGACACGATTTCTTCCATTTTCTTATGATAAGTTAGGCACAACAATTTAGTGGTATAAATATGGTTTAATTATAACTAAAAAATTGAGCAATGGAATCTATTGTGCTCAAACAAGCCATTTTCAATACGGGAATGGAGCTCAAACTCATCTTTGATAACTCTAATATTTAAAAAATATATATTTTCTATGTATGGACTAATTTTAAATTTAGATGGTGTGCTTGTTGACTAGCTTTATTGTTGTTGTTCATGGATGGAATTTGAGTCATTTATTTCACAGGACAATTACCACTAGGTTGTCACATCTAGTGGACATGAATGCATCAAAATGTAACATAATATATTAATTTATTTTGATTTTAGAATCAATTTAAGGATGTGTTTCATGAATATTAAAATCTCCAACTATTTATACACAAATAGCTATTTGTGATTATATTTATATATTATGTATAATTTATATGTGAGAATCCATATAATTATTTGCTTTGAACATGACAAGCAAAATAATCAAATCTAAATTGTCATTCTAATTCATTTGAGATGATATCATTTTCATTGAAGATGATTCCCTTGCATTTGAATCTCCTCTTTAACTTTTTAACCCTAGATTTTCTCTATTGTGATAGCCAAAAGTTGTTTTTATATTGTCTTCAAAAATATTGTTGGCACTCTTATGACATACATGAAGTTAATAAAAAAAATGTTTTTTTTTTTTATAAAAATTCTTCAAAAAGGAGGGGTAATTTTTTTTATTAAAATAAGAAGTACAAAGCAAGGGCATTACATAGCCCTATCAAGCTCCACCAAGTGATCCAACTGTTGAGACAAATCTGGGGGTAACTGACCCCAATCCACCAAATTTCAATCATGAATATGATCAGATGCCCATTTAGCTAAACAATTAGCAACAACATTCCATTCTCTAAGAATATGGGTGAAAGTAAAAAACTCCAAAGAAGCACAAAGGTTAAGAATTTGATCAACAATCAAATCCAAATTCCAGCTAACATCCTCTAAATTCTGCCTATTCAACAAGTTCACCACAACCTGGGAATCAGACTCACAAATGATCCTTTGCCACCCCAATTGACTTCCACGCTCCACAACCAATAAAATGGCCTGAACCTCCATTAAATTATTAGTATGAATATCCTTACAAACAAAGAAGATAAACTGAACATCTCTAGAGTTGTCTCGACCAACACCACCAATTCCAACATGACCCGGGTTTCCTCAAGAAGACCCATCCATGTTGATTTTTAAGACTCCCTGAGGTGGAGGAGACTATCTCCCCTCTCTATTCACCTTAGAGGTAGGATGTTTACATCTATTGCACATGAGTTTTCATTGCAGAGGAGGAAGATGAAGATGATCACAACAACCAACATCACAAGGATCCACTGATGCAGTCAGATCACACTTAGCCGCAACAGTCTCTCCCACAGAATGCAGAATTTTCCTCCACAAGCGAGGGGCCACCAACATCACATCCTAAAAAATCCTACGATTCCTTTCAAACCAAAGGTTCCAGATAATAAAGGATGGGTCAAGAGCCCAAACAACTTGAAGAAAGGAAGTAAAAATAGGGGCCCTGCCCCACCAATCCACAAACTCAACCAGCGAGGAAACATGCTAAGAGGGCGTATTCCACACCCTCCACCAAAAATGCCAAATCTCCCTAGCATAAGAACATTGGAAGAAGAGATGAGATACACTCTCTTCACAGTTTCAACACAAAACACACACTGAAGGGCCTTGGAAATCATGCTTACATAAAGTATCCCAAGGAAGACACCAGTTTTGAGAAAATAACCACATGAAAAAATTGCACTTTGGCCATGACAACTTGTGCCAAACTTGCTTCCACCAAGGGACCTCAATATCCCCAAACAACTGCCTAACAAGCTACTTATAGACAACAAACACAAAGTACTTCCCAGACAAATCAGAACCATCCCAAGCCAAGACATCAGGTCCCTTGAAAGAATTACAAGCACGGGAAGCCAAAAGTTGAGCTAGCTCACGCCTATCCTCCTCAGACCCCCCAGGTGGCCACTCAGAAGGATGCTTCCAACGAAAGCTTACAACTGAGCCACAATGTTGTGCAACCTTATAATGCTCAACGGTATCCTAGCCAACTACATAAAAAACACCAGAAAGGGATTAGAGGTGAGAAGAAGTAGAGAGAATAGGTGGGTGACCATCCCAAGAATCTAACCAAAAAAGAGCCTATGACCTCGAATGACAAATTCAAAAAAGCGCTTGCTTAATCAACTTGGCCCCCACTTTCAAAGTCTGCCAAATCATAAAACCACCCCCCTCTAGAGGATAGGGAGGAACCTCAAAAGAAGCAACACCCCTAAGATATTTATGATTGAGAATACGGGCCTATAATTGGTGTTGATTAGTACATGAACACTATTAAAGATAAGCAGCAAGAACTTGTCTGTTCAAAATAGCTGAATGTAATCTAAGACCACCCTCCTGCTTTGGTCTACACATAGATTCCCACTTAACAAGGCTCCACATAGTAGACAACAAGTTACCACTCCAAATAAATTGACGTGAGAGAGCATCAAATTCCCTAAGGAAATACATTGGAGCCACTTGAAAAAAGCATATGTAGATGGGAAGGGCCCATATAATTGGCTTGAGAAGAGTCACTCTAGCAACTGTAGACAACCACCAATGAGTCCAATGAGTTACCTTCCGCCTCAACTTATCAAGCAGCATCTGCCGGGAGGATCTAGGTTGACGACCAATAGCAAGAGGAATACCCAAATAGATAAAGGGAAGAGACCCGATTTGAAACCACAAAATAGCTGCAATCCGCCACTGAATAGCTTGAGGAGTGTTAAAGAAGAAAATAGAAGACTTCTGCTCATTGACTTTCTAACCCAAAGCAACAAGGTAGATATCCAAAGCTTGCCTAAAGGATTTAGCTTCCCGAATGCGAGCCATCCCCATAAGAGAGATGTCGTCCACAAACTGGAGATAGAGAGAGTTGGCAAACCCAAACCCCACCATGAATCAAGCCTTGAGAAACCCAAAATTTATGAAACCGAACAAGCCCCTCTGCCATTATAATAAACAAATAAGGAGAGAGCGAATCCCCCTGAAAAAGGCCCCTGGTAGCACCAAAAAGTTTGGAAGGATCACCATTCACAATAACTGAAAATGAGGAAGAAGTCACACAACTCATAGTCCAAATCACTCAATAAAAAAAAACCAAAGGCCAACAAAATCTTCTATAGAAAACTCCATTTAACTTTGTCCTAAGATTTGGCCATATCCAACTTGATGAACATACACCTATCCTTGGAGGTCACCATGGAATGACTGACCTCAGAGGCTACCACGACCCCATCCAGAATTTGACGACCCGCCACAAAGCCTCCTTGCTCCTCAGAAATGACAATAGGTAGACAAGGTTTAAGCCTCTCAACAATCAATTTTGTAATAATCTTATACACCACATTACAAAGCACAATAGGTCTAAAGAATTCAAGCCTATTAGCACCTTCTTTTTTAGGAATGAGGACCAGAAAAGTAGCATTCAAAGCTCGAAGCATCTGCTTACTATGAAGAGACTCTTGAACCACCTCCAACAAATCCAGATTCACAATATCCCAAAACCCCTGGAAAAATTCAATTGGGAAGCCATCAGAGCCAGGAGCTTTCCCCTTATTCATCCCAAACACAACCTCCTCCACTTCAGACAGAGTAATCGGACGAGTAAGAGAAGCATTCAAATCATTAGAAATCAATGAAGGAATGCAAGCAAGGACCATTTTCTCCTCAGCCTCAGCAGGAGGTGAATCCTCAGTAAATAGAGCCGAGTAAAACTGATGAGCCTCTCTAGACATTGCTTGTTGCGAAGAAACTGAAAGACCCTCAAAATTAACAAGAGATGAGATATAACACTTATTCTGACGAGCTTGTACAAAATGATGGACGAAAGTAGTATTCCTGTCATCCTCTTGAAGCTAGTTAATCCTAGCCTTTTGTTTCCAGAAAATCTCCTCACGAAGCTCCCACTCCTCCACCAATTTTAGAGCCTGGGATTCAACATGACCAAGAGCCTCATAATATCCCAAATCCTGAATTTGGTGAGTAATAACAACAAGACGATCATGCACTTCCCTTTTCTTGGCCCGAAGATTCCCAAAAGATGACCTATTCCATCGCTTAAGATGATATTTGACATATTGCAACTTCTTAACAAAAGAGTACATAACAATACCATACACAGGGGCACCATCCCACCACCACTGAGTAGCAAGATCATACAAAGAAGAATCTCGAAGCCACATGAACTAAAATTTGAAAGGAGGATTCTTAGGGGTAGTAAAAGAAGCATAAAACTTAATTGGCCAATGATCAGAGTCGCACCAGTCCAGAATCTTAGAGCAAGTGACAATGCTACTACCCACCCAAAAACTAGAAATAAGAACAACGGCACAACAAACAACAACGCCACAATTTAACCATCACACCATGTCACTATTGACAAAATATTATACTTTTAATAATTAAAGAACAATTATATTTTATAATAAAAATATTATTAAATAGTTAGTATTTTATAATTTATAATAAATATTAGTGTTTAATGGTGATTTTATTATTATTTAATTTAATAAACATTGTAGTTTTATTATTTTTAATTTTTTTAATTTTTTAATTTAATTAATTTATATGTATGGAATTTTTATTTTTTATTTTATTCGTAATTCTCAGTCGAAGCTGAGTGCTTTTGACTGGAGCTTTGAACAAGTGAGGCCACAAACGAGGACCTCATTCCAGCATGGATGCACAACAACCACCACTCCCACGAGCATGGTAGCCCAGCAGGGGCACAAAGCCCACAAGCACACCAGGCTAGCGAGGGAGTGAGCCCTTTTCACGAGCTTTCCTCCTCTTCAACTAGGGTGTATTCTTGCTAGTTATTCTCCAACACCAACAATAGTAGTAACAATGCTATGGGTCAAGTCTGGAGACTCAAACCCTAGTGGTGACAACAACACCACCACCACCCATTTGATGCACCATGGGCTCATGCCCTAAAAAACAAAAAAAAGTTTGGGTCTTGGTTGTTGGCACTACAGGCAAGAAGCCCCACCAATTCACCAAGGAGCCTCACCTTAACACCAGAGTAAACAAACTCCATTATTGATGGGGTAGAGAGCAACCTCGCGAGGTTTGAACCTTGGTTGTTGGCTCTACATGAAATTTATATATATGGATTTTTTAATAAAATAGAAATTTAAAAATAAAAAATGGTTATTTTATTTAAGTAGTTTTATTTTAATATTTATTTTATTGTTTAATTTAATTCATTAATTTATATGTATGATTTTTTTATAGAATAGTAATTCATAATAAAAGTAATTATTATTTTTATTTTAAGTACGTAGATCATAATTAGTGTTGAAGTAATTTCAAGTGGGCATTGTTAAGATATTTATGTGCATTTATAAGTGTAGGTCTTTGGATATTTTGTAGGATTTTCTTTTATTTTTTTGGCTTTCCTAGTTTTTGTTGGTGTTTTTATTTGATTGTGGGGTAAATAATTTTATGGTTTAAATATTTTGAAATAATAAACATTTTCTTTGTTTCACAAACCTCTGCCTTGATCGTTGAGGATAATGGAAGAGACTTGCAGTATATGGTGATGGATGTGCAATCCCCAATTAGAGATCATGACCTTTATTGACCTTCCTACTAAAGTTCCATATGCCTTTAATGATCTTTATTATGATATTGCTATCAGGATTCAACAGTGTAGTTTCGAGTCAAACTCATTGACCCATGTTTCATGAATGGGTTCTATTGATGAGCTAAAGGGGCTCTATTATGAATGGTTCATAAGGCACAACACTTGCTGAAGGTTTTGCAAATGGAGTAACAACTCAAGCGGGCTTAACCTTGGAGAAAACTCCCTGGTTAAGCGCGCTTGAGCTGGAGCAATACTGGGATGGGTGACCTCCCGGGACGGACCAGTGCTTCACCTTTGTGAGCATCACCTAGATGCAATGAGTGCTAAGTGGACCATTCGATATCATGAGAGATGGGTTCTTGTTGAACCACTACTCATGAAACATGGGTCAATGAGTTTGACTCTCGAAACTACACGGTTGAATCCTGATAGCAATATCATAATTTGACACTGTGGAAAAATACCTCCTACTTATCATTTAATGATCTTTTCATTGGCCATAAATATCTTCCACCACTCATTTCTAACCCATCTTTCCCTTCCTTTTTAATGCTTTATTATCTAATCTATATAGTTAAAGTTATACATGTTTTCTTGTAGTGATGAGATTGATTCTAAATCACTCTAATACCAAATATCTATGTGCTCCTTCGAATTTTCTATAAACTCATCTACTGCACTCTCTAAAGATGTAAGTGCAACAAACTAATATAAATTTATTAAATACATCATTTAATTAATATTTATTTTATTGTACTATCTATTTAAATTTAATAGAATGACCCCAAACACCAAGTCATCTAGTTAATAGAGTGACCCCAAAAACCAAGTCATCTAGATAATAGTCCTCGATATGATTAAAAGAATCTTTTATTTTTTATCATATTATTAAACAATTGATATAGGTAGAGGTATATATATATATATATAGATTGGTATTGTGGTCCAATTCTATTAACTTTAGATTCCATGGTGCAGAGAGACAAATATTGTCATTTTCTTAACACTAAATAGTATTATTTAAGATTTGGGACTCTTCTTAGTAATTGATATAATCAATATTATTATTATATTATATTATATTCTATATAGTCACTATGTTCACCAGTTTCGGTAAATTTAGATGGATGCTTAAATATTGTATTGTATTATACTCACTTTGGAAAAAACAAATAAACGACAAACAAACCAGACGTATCAAAAGTAGGCAGACAGACGACAGCATACACGTGCCACATAAAACGTCACTTCAAATTTTCTTTCACAGGAAAACCCACAATTAACATTATTTTTTCCTGGTTACTGTTACCACTTCACTAATTCTTCGGCGGGGTTTATGAAAGATCTGTTATAGTACATAATTCTCAGTATTTATTTATAGTTTGCAGAGAGCAGCGTTAAGCCAACTAGAAGTCCGAGAAGAGCTAAGATATTGTATATAGAGAAACCACCTAATTGAATTTCCACACGTGACTGTATAGAATGGCTAAGTCATGTGGATTCAGCTTTTGTGGTGGAGAGAGCATTGTTCAAAGACAAAAACTAGGTGCCAAGCGTACCCACTTCAGAAAATATCTTTTCAGCTTCACACATGGTAGAGAATTCAATAAAAAATATCCACTTAAGAAAAATAGAACATGGGGAGATGAGATGACCTAGTATTGAGCATGTTAATTCCCTGTCAGTCAACAATTCATTGTGGGAAAATTCACCGTCATGACAAATTCACCTCAAGGAAAATTCATCACCAGCAATTCATCGCCACAGAAAATTAATCACTAACTTTTAATGTGATGAATTTTTCGCGGCTGTGAATTTCTAGTAGTGAATTTTCCTTGAGGTGAAATTGTCATGGCGATGAATTTTCCCGCAGTGAATTGTCGACAATGAATTTTCCGACGGTGAATTTTCCTAGAGCCCAATAGTTGTTATAGCATTTGTTAATTTAATGCCCAATATTTTTAACAATATTTAATCAATAGTTGTGACTTTAAAGTTGTTAGTGTTGATGATGACTACCCATAATTGAATAAACGGTATTCCTTAGATATAAAAAACAACAAATCATGTGATGCCACATTAGCGCACCAATGAAATATGATTTAGTGCACAACTATCAATCTCACTTTTTTGGGGGGTCTTTTTGGACACCTTGACAAAAAGCATGTTGATGTAGCATCATATTTGATGATGTGGCCTTGAAACCTTAGTTATAAGCAGAGGACTTGCCAAGTAAGTTGATGTAAAAAATTGGGAGTGATTTGAAATTTCCATGTAGGATTTTGAGAAGTGCAAAGTTAGGGTGCTCAACTACTGGGTACTCTCCTCTACACCTAGCACGAGACAAGTTTGGGCAATTGTGTTTGTATAATCTTCTTCCTTATCGATTAGGTTAATGAATGACAAGGGGAATGGCACTATTAATTTTCTTGTCACATCGAACCCAAACACAGATGGTCTATATAATTATGGTCAAGTTGAGGCCTTTCAAAACTTGCAAGAGAAGTATGGCTTAGATGTAAATTTTTGTCAGATAACAAATATTTAATGTTGATTTTTTAAAATTTTCCCATAAGGCCTTTTCATGACTAGTCTTGGGTGTTTATTATCCCTTGGCTATATACATAGTGACAATGTGTGCCTCACTTTTGTTAGTTATTTTGTAGATGCTATAATTTGCACTAGCTATATAGAATATAACTAGACTACAATAAGGTGTAGAAAATCATCAAGTTTAAGATAGTTTTATTGTTTAAGTGAGTGGAATCCACTAACATGTTTGAGATCAAATCAACAATATGGATTTCATTCAATGTAGGTGTAAGTAATGTTGAAAATTGAGGTGATTATGTAGCTTAATACTTTGTAAAACTATGATATTGCTGATCTAATTAAGTATTTTTTGTTATAGATTCTTTGTGGATGATTATCTATTTAGATTCATTTTACCATTTGTAGAAGTAGACAAAAGATTGTAGAAGAATAAGACTAGAAGATAGAAGTTACACAACATATACCGTAGAGAAACCCTTTCAGGAAAAAACTCCATCAAGAATCAATGTATTAGTTAATCTTAGAATAAGATTACAATAATCCCAATCCTTGCTTGAGATGCTTCTTTTGCCTTCAACAATTCTTCTTCACAACTTACAATAAAATCTAATAAACCCTCTTCAACTTGCTGCAATAAATAGACAATAATGAGCCTTGTAAACTCCAAAAAGTTTACAATTACAAAGCACAATGCTTATCTCACAAAACCCACGCCTATTCTTTGCAAGTAGAGTTCTATCATGAAGAACAATGTCAAAACAAGTCCTTCATCCATTTGGGCATCCCAAACTGAAGTCATAAGTCAACATTGATTCCGAAGATATCTTGTAAGCTTCTCCTCAATGTTGGCGCCCAAGAATTGCCCCATTTAACTCAGCCTTATAAAATATCTTATCATGCAAAAGTGTTAACTCCAAGATGCCAACTTGGGTGCCCAAGGTGGGTCCAAGTCAATCTCTGCTAACTGAAACATATCTCTCCACCATTCATGCAAATACCATGCATGATTGATCATCCCCACTTAACTGAATGTGTCACCTGTTATCTGTCATGCAAATCAAGTCATTAGTCATGCATTCTAAGTCAACTGAAGTCAACTAGCATTCAACTGAAACTAACTATATGCAACTGAAGATAACTGAATTGAACTGAACTGAATTGAACTAAACTTAATTGAACTGAATTGATATTGAATTGATCTGAATTGAACTAAACTAAACTCCATACATGTAAACATCAATCCCTAACTTTTAGGATCTTTACATGCATTACTGAAGTGTTATCTCTTACTCCAAATAGTTAACTCAAGGTGAGTTCCACCTTCCATGTGGGTGCCCCATGTGCTCCTATTTTGTAGGAGCTCTTCATGGGCGTCCCCACATGTTCCTATCAATTATAATTAATTACAAATGTCAATTTACATGTTCATTTCATTCGAATTTAATCTTTTTCTAATCCTCGTGTTTGGGGAACACTTTCCAAGGACTTAGGAGACACATGAAATAATGTTTAGGATTGCAATTAAATGGCATACTATTCCCAATAAGTTTCATGTCTTTCAGAATGAGAATTTTCAAGATCTTCTATGAATTTAGGGTTGTGAAGCTTGCAATGATAATATGTGTTTTCTTTCTTGTAATTAGACTCAAAATTTAAATTAAATTCATTAAAAATCATAAAACATGAACATTAGATAATTACAACTAATGTCTTAAGTTTAGAAGACATAGAGGATGAGGGTATCAAAATTCATTACTAGCATAAAATAATCTATTGTTATTACAAGAATATTTGCATAATTGATAAACTATGAATTAGCACCTAAAAGTGAAAATATAATTGTGACAACGTCATTCTAGAAGTGCCACGTCATTGTCAAATTCTTGTAGGTTTGATAACTATTTGATAGAAGAGTTTCAAGGAAGAGGGGTTGATTCCATTGGGATTGGTTAACAAGAGGGATAAGTATCAATAGATTGGGAAAACATTTGATGCTTGAAGACAAAAAAGTGTATTGAACTCAAAACTATGACAACTATGGTTGATCTCGAGATTTGAATACTTTTTTAGTTATTATTTAAGCTTTTATTCATAGGGTCAAGGTTGAATACTTTGTTTAATAGTACATCTTCAATATTTTAAAGGTAGTATATTGAGTAATATTTTGTTTGCATTCTATTAACCTAGGAAAGAATCCTCCCAACAATCCATATGGTCACCCAATTGTTCTTCATCCACAATAGCCACCTTCTATCTATTATAATATAAGACCCATTGCATGTAATGAGGCTTTTGCAAGAATTATTCCTATTGCAACACTGAATCCTTATAGGGTAAATGGACAATAAATGTTAGAGTTACTACAAAAGTGAAAATTCATTGTTTCAACAATGTAAAGGGAGATGAAATTTTTTCTAGTTTTGAATTGAATGATTTTGATGGTGGTGAAATAAGAGTATTATGTTTTAGTGTTGTTGCAAATCAATTCTATGATCACATAAACACTAGGAGTGTGTTTACAATCTCAAAAGAGAGCCTCAAACCTGCACAAAATAATTTTAACCATTTAAATAATGATTAGGAAATTTTCTTAGAAAGTAGTTCCATAATTGAGTTATGTTTGGAGGAGGATAGCTTCATACCAAAGCAACACTTCAGATTTAGACCAATAAGTGAAGTTGAGGACACATAAAATAATTATATGGTTGATATCATTGGTGTTATTTTATCAGTCATTCCATCAAATACAATATTCATAAAGAATGCCATAGAGACTCATAAAAGAACTTTGCAACTAAAGTACATGTAAGGTTGCAGAGTGGAGTTGACAATGTGGGGTGGTTTTTGTAATAAGGAAGATCAACAACACTAAGAACTGTATGATTCATGAAAATTTCCCATTCTTCCTATAAAGGTTGGATGTAATAATGATTTGGTAGAAAATTTGTGGGAACAATCACCACAAGCCAACTTCTTATATAATCTAGATCTTCTAGAGTCATAGCAATTGAGATGCTAGTTTGATACAAAAGGGAAGAATATGCCTTCTCATTGTATTACAAAGGAAATATCATTCATTATATGAGTTGAAATATTGAAAACTATGACATAAATTAAGGATGGGGGACTCGGTAGATCTAAAAAACCCGACTAGATTATGATAAAAGCTACCTTATCTTTCATAAAGGTGGATAATTTTTCTTACATCACTCGCCCCTTGAAGATTGACTATAGGCAATATAAAAAGAAGGAGAACAATAATGGAGATGGTAATTGGTATTGTGAAAGATGTGATAAAGAGTTTCCTTGAATGTGATTAAAGATATTTGCTTTAATTCCAATTGCAAGAGTGTACTGCTTTAGCTTGGGTTATTGCTTTTAAAGAAGCAAGAGAAGAAATTATGGGTGTTACAACAAAGGAATTAAACATATTGAAGCATGAACGATAAGATGATGTCAAGTTTGGACATATTATACAAAAAGTCATGTTTAATAAATACATGTTTAAACTAAAAGTGAAAGAAGAGATTTTTAATGATGAATAGAGGGTTAAATGTGTTGCCATAAGAACAAAAAAAATCAATTATTCATCTGAAAGTAAGGTTTTATTGGGTTCAATTGATAAGCTCTAGGTTTGTACATTCAATTGATAAACTCTACAATAGAGAGTTAATAGATAGTTAATACTTGTTAATTTATAGTGGCAAAGTAATGAGTTAATAAATAGTTGTGAATGGATGATGTGTGACAACATGGAAGTAGATAGTTTCTCCATGGGGACAATTGTGACTAGATACAATTTATTTTATATAATTTAGAAAATTAAAATATTGAATGTATATCTTTTTTTGTCATAAAGATTTTGAAAACTTTCAAATAAACTCATTGGATATCTCTTGACATATTTTATATAGATTTTTAAATATATATACATGCTAGTATTTATTTTATTGTTTACTTTAATTAATTAATTTATAAGTATTAATTTTTTTATAAAATAGTAATTTGAAAATAATTTTTTTTTTATAAGTATGTATATCATAAGTAGTGTTGAAGTAATTTGAAGTGGGTATTGTTAAGATATTTATGTGCATTTATGAGTGTAGGTCATTGAATTTTTTTAGGATTTTCCATTATTCTTTCCTTCCTAGTTTTTGTTGGTGCTTTTGTTTGGATTGTGAGGCAAGGAACTTTGTGGTTTGAATATTTTTAAATAATAAACTTTTTCTTTGTTCCACAAATCTTTGCCTTAAACATTGAGGATGATGGAGGAGACTTGAAGTCTATGATGATGGATGCACAATCTTTAACTAGAGATCATGGCCTATATTGACCTTCCTACCAAAGTTTCATATACTTTTAATGATCTTTTCATTGGCCATAAACATCTTCCTACCACTCATTTATAACTCATCTTCCCCTTCTTTTTTAGCGCTTTATTATCTAATCTATATATTTAAAGTTGTGTATTTGTTTGCAATGATGAGATTAATTTTAAACCACTACAATACCAAATATCTATGTGCTTCTTTGAATTTCCTATCAACTCATCTACTGTAAGTGCTAGCATAGTCGTATATCTATCTTAAATATATCATATAATTAAGAGTTATTTTATTTTACTTTGAAACTATTTTATTTACTACCCATTTAAAGTTAATAGAATGGAGACCTTGAACACCAAGCCACCTAGGTAGTAGTCCTAGACATTATTAAAAAAAATATTTTATTTATTTATCAATCGTTTTATAAAGATAATAAGGTACAAAGCCTCATGTCATATATATGTACATAAATTTTTTTTATGCACACATTTATGACATAATGTTCCATACCTTATTATCTCTATAGAACAACTGAGTGTTATGTCATAAACATATACATAAAAAAATTGTGTGCTCACTTACAACATGACAATCCATACCTTATCATCTCTATAAAAAAAAATGATAAAAAAATAGAAGAAATTTTTAAACAAGAGCTACAGGGCAGTGAAGTTCTTGCCAAATAGTAATAGAATTGTTATGTTTTAATTAGTTGTGTTTGATAAATTTTAGCAATGTCACAAATGATAAGTACCTACTTGGTGGAAGGTGCATCTACTTGGCGACAAAGCCTGTGATAGAATTAGACCTAACGGCAGGGCACAAAGCACTTTACAATCTTGATTTTAGGATTCAAATAACTAATGGACATAGAACATAAGTAAGTACAAACCAAGCAACAATATAGCCCCATGCTCAACACAGAAACACAAACAGGAATAGCTTAGATATTCAACAAATAAATTTCAATGGACAAGGGGAACAAAGGTAGAGAGAGCTAGAGTTCCAAACAAGGACCCTCAACTCTAGTTCTAGCTTAACACACAAGCCAATTGGAAAACAATTTTGAGTTGTGTCTAGTCAAAGCTCACCAAGATCCACAATTTTGCTATTGTACCATTGTATGCTAAATTATATCGTGATCTAATTTATGGACTAAAAAATCAAATAACCAAAGCCCACTAGGGTAAAGTAGTTACAAAGATTTTATCACATCGCATTAAATACATGTCCCCTAAAAGACACTAAAGATATAAAAGTTACTAAGTACAACATCTATAAGTTCTTAGGCCAATTACCCCAAGTTGGAGTTGTAAGACTTATCATGTCCATTAGATCTCAGTATCTTTATTATTTAATTTGTACCAGGCAAATTTTCTGGGTTGAGGCTTCCATTCTCAGTAATATTAGGACTAAGTGTGTTGTACATCTTGCAAGTCTTAGTTATAATGTTGGAATATTATTGTAATGTTGGCACACTAGTTAAACATGGTAACATTCTAATGTTGTTTGTAGATGGTCCCCTTCAGGACTAAAAAATTATTGAATTTAAGAGTATTGAAAAGGATGAGTCCATCTTAGAGAAGCTAGAGTGAATGTTGAGCTTCTCCTACAAAGTTAGACGTTTGGATTTGCAAGATGAGTACAATTCATGTGTAACTCTTGTTTACATGTTGAGCAATGAACATGTGTCAATTGGACCCATCAATGGTTTTGAATACCACTTGGTAGTTTTCCTAGAGCCAAAATTCTATTAATACAACGTTAGGGTGAATAATCTCACATATAAAGGCTTGGAGAGTGTTTAGGTGTTGATTACTTTCTCCAAGGGTAAAGAGTTTGTTGCAACATCACATTGTTGAGTCTTTTCCTTGTATTTGATATCTATTTTGTACAACATATGGATATGTATGGAATGTTTGCTATTTTTTTTTCTTAAAGTACATTTTGGGATAGTGGGTGTAAATGTTTTGAATAGTTTTAAAATTGTTACAATATTCAACATGGTCAAGAATATTCTATTACTTCTAAAGTAAATTAAATATTTATCTTTTGCAATGTTAAAGTACATTTTTTCTAAAGAAAAGTATTTAGTAATATAAGATATCTTAGATAAATCTATGTTAAAGTATGGAAGCAATAAATATAGTAAAAAAATAGATCATACATTTTATTTGTATTTTATTATTTTAAATAAAAACAAATTATTTATTTACTTTAAATTATATATATATATATCTTTACATATCTTAAATATCTATCTAAAAAGACATAAATATATTATACTATTTATTTATTTTTAAATGAAGATAAATTGTTTATTTATTTTATATTTAGTATATATCTATCTAAAATACATCAATATATTTATTTCTACTTTTATAAATGAAATAAATATTAAATATTAATATCTAGACAAGCCAATAAATGGAAAAATAACATATAGTTATTTATTCACTTAATAGTAAACTATTTTTTTATTTTATAAAAATATGGATATAAATTTTGCTTTTAGTAACATAAAAGATAGGTAGATGTATTTAATGAAAATTAGTTATTAATATTTATAGACTAGTATGCCTATAAATTTTATTTCTACAACCATATTAGCTACCAACTTATAAATTTTATTTTTACTTTCATAAATGAAATAAATTGTGTATCAAATCTATATTTATTATAGATTTATTAGATGCAAAGATATCATTTTAAAGGTGGAATAAGTTAGATAGATGCATTTAAATATTAAATAGTAATATCTATGTATAGAAAAGTGAATAAATGGGAGAACAATGTATAGTTATTTATTTAGTTATGAGTAAACTATTTTTTTACTATATAAAAACATGGACATAAATTTTGATTTTAATCATGTAAGATAGGTAAATAATTTTTTTTGATTAAATTCCGTGAAATGGAAGCAATATTTGCCTACCAATTAAATTAAAGGTGACCTCCCGGGACGAACCAGTGCTTCACCTTGTGAGCATCACCTAGATGCAATGAGTGCTAAGTGGACCATTCAATATCATGAGAGATGAGTTCTTGTTGAACCACTACTCAAGAAACATAGGTCAATGAATTTGACTCGAAACTACACCGTTGAATCGTGATAGCAATATCATAATATGTTTTGTTATATAATTTATTGAAAAGTTATTTTTTAACTCTAAATTTCATGGACAAATACCACTTTTCAAGGTCATTTTCCTTGCATTATTTAGTACTGTTTAAGATTTGGGAGTAGTAATAGTAAGTGGTATTTTTCAAAATTATTATTATTTTTGTATATACTTTCACCAGTTTCGGTAAATTTCGATAAATCTTTATTCTTTTATACTCAGTTTTGAAAAAAAAAAACAAACAGACAAACAAAACAGATGCATCAGAAGTACCTTGCCATTGGGCAGACAGGAGAGAGCATGCAGACGCCACATAAAACTCCACTTCAAATTTTCTTTCACAGGAAAACCCACAATTTAACATTATTTTTTCCTAGTTACTGTTACCACTTTATTAAATTCAACGCAGGGGTTTATGAAAGAGCTTTTTTCGTACATAGTTCTCTGTATTTATGTACAGCTTGCAGAGAGCTCTGTTAAGCCAACGACAAGTCCGAGAAGAGCTAAGATCTTCTATTGAGAGAAACACCTAATTGAATTTTTACGTGACTGTATAGAATGGCTAAGTCGTGTGGATTGCGCTTCTGTGGTGGAGAGAGCATTGTACAACGACAAAAACTAGGTGCGAAGAGTACCCACTTAGAAAATCTCTTTGCAGCTTCACAGACTGTAGATAATTCAAGCTATAATACCCACTTTAAAGAATCTCGTTTTGTTCAGTTTTAAGGATTGCAGAAAATGTAGTTTTTTTCAACGGCCCATTTTTTTGGTTTTTTGAATGCAGGCTTATTGAGACCCATAAAGGAAATTTCATGTATCGGAACAAGCAGTAAGTCTACATGCAATGTGAATAGGGGCATTTCTTTCAGTTGGATTATACATATATTTTTTTATAGTCCTGTTATCGATGTCTTTGAGTGTGGTGCCTGTCAGCAGTATTTAGAAAAATACTTGACCTTAAAATTTTCATTGCTATATTGATTTCGGAAGTGAAGGGTGGTGCTCTGAATGCATGTTCTCGAGAAATGCAGATGTTATATCTTTTGTGCCTATACAACTTGTGCACTTTTGTTTGTACTTGTCCAAGCACAGTTATGAAGATATAACAAGATGGATGATAACTTATATTTTTTTTTTGGGGTTATGCGTGTGTTTTTGCCTATTGTGACTTGACATGAATAGCAGGAGCTGTTGGCATGTTCTTTGTGAGCTGTACTCATTGATTGATCTTGAGTTTGGTTTCAATAGTTGAATAACTGCCAGGATTTATCTCTTGTTATCTGTCGCACACAAACGATTTGCAATACCATAAATTCAATTTACAAGAACCTTATGGTATGTTACACAATGAAGATACAAAGACCCATGCGATAAATATAATATAGCGATTGGCCCATAGATTAACAATCCCATCCTTGAGAGTTAGATGGTATGATCTTGTCGGATACATCTTATATGGCTCTCCATACCATGTTTTCTTGCATATTCCACTTGTATTGGCTTTATAAGTTACTGATCATGGAAAGTATGAAATTCAAGAGACTTCATTGATTGATATTTGCATTGATACTTTCTTTTAGATTGAGCTATAAGAAGATATTTGTTCTACTTACAGAATGTTGTACCAATTCAATTATGCAAGAGTGGGAAGAAAAATAAAGCTTTTATATAGCCCTCTAGATCTCTGTTTGATGCAAAAGAAAGAAGACACTTAGAACATATGTGTGGATTCTTCAAGTCTGGGACAAAGTCACTATTTAAAATAATTGTCTACTTCCTCATTTTGGTGATCTTTGGATAATTTAAATTGGTATTTGTGTTCTCACAATTGGATTAAGAGGTGGTTATCACAAATTGAGTTGTAGAAAAAGATGTGCTCCAAATTCCTTTCACCACTAGTTATGGACATCACAAAGTTTTGGTTGTCTTTTAGTCTTACTAAACACTAAAGCAACATTTATGCAAATGGGAAAAAAATCTCTACAAGCCTTGCCAAATTTGTGATGATTTTTATGGACTATACCTTTAGTTTAGAACAGAGTAAGAAGAAACGTGTGTAACATTTGAAGATATTGTTAGCATTTCTTTGACAAGTTATAAGCTATTTGGACAGTTCTCCACATTGAATTCAGTAAGAAAGAGATGAAGCTCACGGAGCAATTATTCACATAAAAAGGCATAAAAATAGACTCCATAAATCAGTTGAAGACAGTATTAGAATTCCTTTGACAAGCTAAGCTATTTGTAAAGTTCTCCAAATTGGATATGTCTAAGAAAGAAATGAATACATTGAGCATATAGTTACAGAAAACGGCATAAAAATGGACTCCAAAAAGGTCAATGCAACACTGAAATGGAGGGCCTTGGTTGATATTGATGAGGTATACAGGATTCTCCAAGGATTTACTGTTTTACATAAATATTGCCTCGAGCATCTAATAAATTGCTGAACTATTGATTGAATGGTTAGACAAGTTAAGAAAATTCTTGTAAAAAAGAAAGAGAATGAAAGAAATTATGCTGATGTCCATGGATGATCAAATGCTGTTAAGGGGACTGGTATAAATATAAACATGTATGAACGAATGTCAAAGTAAGTGTAATAAAGCATCTCTAGATAGAGAGGCAAAAAGATGACTTCAAGCTAGAGTTGCATGGAAACAGACACGGTATCAATTACAGATATGGTTTCAAATACAGATAAAAGGAATGTTCAAGATCCTCTAGCACGGATACAGCTAGACACAGCAATTATAAAACTACGCATGTGTTCAATTATTTATACATATAAGGGTATAGACCATAACTTCAAAAATATTTGTTATATATATTTTGGTTTTGATATTTTAGTGTATAATATTTATTTTGTTTTATTGTGTCATTAGTAATTTAAATATATGTGTACGTGTGTGTGAACAATTTTTTTATGTTTTTTTCTTTTTGCAAATTTGAATGTTTTTTCATAAACCCTAAACTGGATATGGCACTGGATGGTGTGGTACTTAACCAAATATATCAGATATGGCCCAAATATAGGCTCATATATAGATACGTTTGGACTTGGTATTCATGCTATATCTGGGAGTGTTGTATCCATCATCATACGCATACCTAGACAGAGGAGGGAAAGTTTCCTGTAGCACTGTTTTTAACTTTTTTGCACAAAAGAAATTATAGAACATTAAACATAAAGTTTTGACATATATGGCAAAACCTTTGGTTTTTGTATTGATGTTGGTGTGGTAACAGATTATGTATTAAAAATCAAAATGTTGTGATATTTTCTACTAGAGTCAAAAGTTGATTGGGTGAAGCAAAGTTATAAAATTCAATATTAGGAGCTCTTAGTAGCAATCCATGCCATAAAAGACATGGAAGTTTTACATCAAAAACAGTGATTCAGAAGTTCTGAGTGACCATGGTCTTTATTATGCTCTCTAGTTAAGAAGAATTGTGTTCCTGAAAATATGGATTGGCCATGCTCTTTAATGAGTTTAATTCAAAGTTATCTTATAATGGTAGGACGGAAATTGTTGTTTATAATATCTAGAGGATTAATCAGTACAAGGAACACTGGGGAAACACGTGAATCAAGTACAAGATAGGACAAGTGGTGTTAGCAAATAACAGGATTCTTAAAGCAAGACAAGCTTCATTTTAACTAATAAAATAGAAAATGATATAGTATGGAACAATCATAAAATAGTCATTTTGGATGTAGTCAAATTGAAATATAAAATCCTGATTTTTGCTAATGAAATTGTTAGCTATCTGTTGAAAAGGACAAAACATATAAAGCTTCCAGATTTCAAGTTGCCAGAGGATTTTTTTTTTCTTGTGTTTTCCATTAGTGGGGACGAAATGCCATGACTTTGATTACACAATTGAGGCACCTGACATACTATTCCATTTAATCACCCAAGGCTTTCATTTGTTTTGTGCAGTTTGTCAATATTGTTAGATATTTCCATAAGGCACAGCATTAAGGGGGTTTTTGCCCATTGGAATAGCCAAACTATTAGAATTTATGGCTGGTGCACTCCCATCTGGTATTTGAACCTTGGTCCTTTGCAAATGCGCTCTCTCATCACAATCCAATAAATAATAAGGGTGCATAAAGTGGGATATAACACACTATACTGATATTAAACTTATCGACTTGCAAAACTAAGGTCCTGCACACAACAGTATTGATGAAAGCTCTGCAGACCATGCAATTAGCACTTGTTCCTTGCAATTAGAGACCTAGATAGTCTACACTTTGCATCCTCTCCTTCTCCGATATTTACACAATAGAGACAGCAATGGAGCAATGCATACAACATTGTGCTTGTTTTAAATTCTTTGTATTGAATAGGTAGCCTTCAGTTGCAAACTTTATCATTCAATTGAGTCCATTGAATGCCGAATCAATCCCTATAACTCTAGGAACTAGACCTTAATAATATGGCCATGGTTCACAACCTTCTAGTGGTCAAATTTCAAAATCCATGACTAAACCAACCTATATTTTTAATTGAATAGATCTGAATATTGGCGGGCTCTACTCCTTTATAAACAAAATTCAGGATTCAAGGCATTTCCTATTAACACTTTTTAATTTCTTAATGTTGTTTGTAACAGCTTCAATGATCCTGAGCCCTGAGCTTTTGCTAGTACCACACATATATCTTTGTCGCCCTGGCTATATCCTGGACTTTGGTGGATA
Source organism: Sequoia sempervirens (assembly GCA_007258455.2). Taxonomy (NCBI): domain Eukaryota; kingdom Viridiplantae; phylum Streptophyta; class Pinopsida; order Cupressales; family Cupressaceae; genus Sequoia; species Sequoia sempervirens. Next base: position 107,291 of record VDFB02015263.1, on the reverse strand, counting down.
ACAACATTATTTTAGGAAAAATAAACCCTAGGCACGGATATCGGCTGGTGAGTGTACCTTGTGGTAAGTTGCTTTGGATTTAGGAAAAGGAGTCAAATCCATTTTAGGTATTATTACACCTTATTTAGTTAGTAGATTATATTTTATGGACAGTTGCGGTCGGTTATTACTTTTTAGAACACACAATCTTGCTTTGTGTGAGTAAACTTTTGTCCAAGCAATATACAACCAAAGCATTACCATTTTAACATGGTATTAGAGCACAAAGGATGTCTGGTTGTGGATAATTGAATAGAGTTACGTTTGATTGGCTGAGAGTGTATTCTGGAAGCATTGCTTATCTGTGAGGAGATCGCTTTTTGTTTTGGGTTGTTGCTATTCTATAAAGTCTGCTAGTTTTTTTTTTATGTTTGAATTTGCGCAGAGTTCAAGCCAAAAATTGCACGTGGAGTGAATAGGGAATGCATTTTATTATGTATAGAAAATGATGAGTACAGATTGGCAGTTTTTTTGGTTTTGTTTTGTTTTGAAATTCTCCTTCAAAATAAATTTGGACAGGGTATGGCATTAGATCAAAGGGCTTCAAAAGCAAACATTTGCATTGAAAAAAAATTACTGCATGAAATCTTTATGCATTTCCTTAAGCTAAACTTTTACTTAAAAAAATTACTAGTCTTTTGGACAGCATTTTAAAAAATTTCTTTGCTGTTTATTTAGTCAAATGATATACATTGTGATTCTGGTAAGGAGTGCTTTTGGGAAAGACTTTGAAGTTGGAGGTCATGGGTACAAAACTCATGAAGGGCATTATACCTCACATTATAAGTATTTTTTAATTTATGATTCAACATAGACATATAACTACTTGTTTTGTATTTATTGGAATTGGAAACAGGATACACAAGAATCACTGTAATAAGATGCATTTTTGGTTGAATCCAACACCTTCAAAATGAAAATCTTATCATGTCACTTCATGCTTGTACTTTCAGCGCTCATGGTGCTTTGCATGTTATGTCTAATTGATAGAAACTAGGGATAAAACAAGAGGTTGGGGGACCCACCAAAACGATGGAGGACCATTCCCATCTCAACTTAGCTTCACACTCAGAGATTGGATATATTGCTTGTGAGGCTCTTCTTATTATTTTCACTTTGAATCAAGGGGGGTTTTTTGTTAGGTTTTGTGATTCAAAGTTTTGGTAACCAAGATAGCGAGAAATTATGGTAGCTAGGTTAGTGAAGGAGGAAATGTTTTGGTAACTGGAACAGTGAGAAGTCTTGGTAGGCAGGGCACAGGACAATGAAGGAGAATTTTTTTTGGCGACCAGGACAGTGAGAAGTTTTGGTAGCCAGGACTGTGAGGATGAATATGTCTCTTAAATTAAAATAAAGGATTTGTACTTGTGGATAGCATGTGTGTCCCTATCTATATTTGTTGTAAGATCACTGTTGTTGACAATGTGTGTGAACCTGTGAAACAACTTTGATGATGGATAGCGTGCCTCTGTTAATCAACTTTGATAATGGATAGTATGTCCCTGTTAATCAACTTTGATGATGGATAGTGTGTTTCTCTATCTTTGATTGAGAGTTCAGGAAGGCCATTCCCATTGACGTGAATGATTGGGTGTGTCCCTGATGATGTAAGTCATGGATTATAGAGTGTGTTTCAGTCCATGAACTTCAAAGTACTTGGTGAACTATTGAGTGTGTCTGAGTTTGACAGGTGGTTGTTTGGACTTTTGTGTTAGGCTCCGTCCAGTTTTTAACTTTTTGGTACTCTAACCCAGAAAGAAATATGTTGTAATAAGGGCTGGAGGGGGTTTGGCCAGGGGGGAAATGTTAGGTATTATTACATCCTGTTTAGTTAATAGTTTATATTTTACAGACAGATATGGTCAATTATTAGAACTAACGCCCAATTATGTTTTGTTTAAATAAATCTTTGTTCAAGCAATATAATAACTGAAGCATTTCCATTTTAACAATCCACCCAGAAGAAAAAATGAAAGGAAATTACTGAACAACTTCCCCATGAATAAAATTTGATTTGAAGTCTGCAATTGAACAATGTTTTCAAATAATATATGCAGAGGGTCTTTAACATAGTATTTGAGTGCTTTGGTTTGTCCAATAAAATAATTTTTAATTGATTGAGATTCCATGTGCTTATTGTAAAATGCCTTAGTGGTGTAAATATGATGGACATTGATGAAATTGAAGGGAAGAGAGCTTTTTTTTTGGGTGATTTCTTTGATAGCTTTGCTGATATATTTGATGATGCTAAGATGAATATTTTGATGGAAGAAGAGGTAGCTGTTGGAAATGCAGTAACAAAAACTGTAGAAGAACTTAGAAAATGGACTCCTGCACTTAGGAATGAACTTAAGGAGTTTGGTGTGCTTTGTTGGGCTGCATCAAAGTGTTGTATGACTTTAACATAGAAAGCATGGAGAAACCAATTGCTGCACAGAACACAGGAGAGGCTATGCCATATTCAGGGCAAACACAATTCAGATTAGATGTGCATAAAATGGTTCAGGTGGTTGAACTGGAAACAATCTTGATTAGCTCAACACCTACTGTATTCACAGTGGACTTCTGGTCACACTGAAGCTTAATGGCTGAATCTGTGATGTAAAGAGAGAAAAGGATTGACTTGATATGTCAAAGGATGAAGGTTACAAATCCATAAGGATTGACTTGATATGTGGAAGGATGAAAGTGACAAATCCAATTTTTTCATAATTCTGGAAGCATTGATGGAAAAAAATGATGACATTGATTTGGGAAGGACACACAACCATGTGGTGGAGATCAAATTCTCTGAGGACATCTGATCTTTTATGCTTAACACTTGGTGGTGGTTGGTTCAGGGAATGAAAATCCGTCTCAAGGCCTATGTCATATAGATATATACTCCAACCAATTGATATACCATATGAATTCTGTTATGCTATCATTTTGGAGTTTCTCCAGCTATATTGCATGGCAGTCATGAAGCCAGCTTAGGACTTCTGATCTTGTATGCTTAACACTTGGTGGTGGTTGGTTCAGGGAATGAAAATTATCTCAAGGCCTATGCCATATAGATATATACTCCAACCAATTTATATACCATATGAATTCTGTTATGCTATCATTTTGGAGTTTCTCTGGCTATATTGCATGACAGTCATGAAGCTAGCTTACGACATCTGATCTTTTATGCTTAACACTTGGTGGTGGTTGGTTCAGTGAATGAAAATTCATCTCAAGGCCTATGTCATATAAATATATACTGTAATGTCCTCTTTTGGAATATTCTTGATTCTTACCCAAAAACAACAATTCCAATTTAAGTTGAGAAAATAAATATAAGTTTAAAATAAAATTATAAATTGTAATGCCCTTTTACAAGGTAATCCTGGTTTAGGTCCTACAAACACTATTATCACTAAAATTGACATTGAAAAATTAAATATTAAGAATTCATGATATCATCTAAAACCACAAGGTATTCCGTATTAACATTAACTGTCAAGAATCCATGATAACATTTAAATCCATATAAACATTATCATTTAAATCCATATAAACATCATTCATATTTAAATCAAAATACCTTAATATCATTAATAATTGTTCCAAGGCATATTCCTATAGACAACCATATTAGGAATTCTTTGGAAATGCTTGCAAACCGCAATCTCAAGGGTGGTTGTCCTTGTATTGCGAGAGCATGGAAGGATTTTAAATCCATTCCATCCCTCACTCCACCTTGGAGGTTGGCTGTCCTCCTTGGTCAAGCCCAAGAGCATGGAATCAGATTTTTGGTCCATTCAGCCTCCCAGCCCACGAGTATGGTAGAATCTCCAGTCCATCCATCTTGGGGCGGTGTGCTTGATAAGACGCATGAAGACTGTCCTCTTCAACCAAGCCCAAGAGCATGGAATGGATTTTTGGTCCATTTGGCCTCTTGGCCCACGAGCATGGCAAGATACCTGATCCATACATCTTGGGGTGGTGTGCTTGATATAAAGAATTTCTAGTCTTTAAGCTCTCGTAGGCTGGCTGTCCTTCCTATTTGCAAGACATTTATATAAATTCAAAATAGATTGCTAAAGGAATTTGCTATATTAATTGCTAATAAAATATCATTACGGAAAGGCAATAAATTTACTTACAGGTGGCTGTTATAACTTGATTTCTGCATATATATATATATATATTCCAAGATTATTCTTTAAGCTCATTTCAAAATAATATTCTTGCTGAAAGCAATATTTATTTCCAATAGATATCTTATTTCATGCTTGCTGTTTCCAGCTCTTATGCCTCTCAAAATGAATTGATCCCCTTCTTATACCTTCAAATGAGGAGGAGTCGCCTCTCTTCACTATGCAAAGGACACCTATTTTTGCTGCTTGTAAACTTAATTTAATTATTATTTGTTTACCTTGGAGTGGCCGCCCATATCATGCCCCTCTAATTAATATTCATTGATCCCTTTTGTTATCTTTAAACCTTGGTTGACTCCTAATATTGAATTGCTATTAAAGCCTTGGTCAGCCCTTTGTTAATATATTTATTTCATCGCCTGGATTAATTGTTATTAAAGCTTAAATTTGTGTGGCAAAGGTTGTGATCTCTATGGCAGGGCATGACATATACTCCAACCAATATATATACCATATAAATTCTGTTATGCTTTCATTTTGGAGTTTCTCTGGCTATATTGCATGATAGTCATGAAGCTAGCTTAGGACATCATTTTCTGTCTTTAGACAGAAGTTTAGGAATTCACTTCTTCACAATCATATCCCCTGCATAATATTGGTTCTCTGTCGTCTGCGTGATGTTGATGAAAATTGGGGCTTCAAGCTTAACGGATTGTGATCCATAATTAGCATAGATATTTCATATCTATTCACAATATGCATATTATCTCGTTAGAATTCATCTTATTTTGTTGTATATTTTCTCTTCTTTTAAGTCACTAAACTGCCTTAGAAATGTACATGTCTAAGTACTGAAATTAACTGCAGGCAGTTGTAATCAGGAAAAGAAACATGCATTGACTGAAAGACGAAACTGAATGTGGGAGACTTAAGAAGAATAAGCTTATGCCTTCACTTGCCACTATCTCTTGCAACCTTACAAGTCAATTTTCCTTATCTCTAAGAACACTGAACACTGACAGCATATCAACAGTGGTCTAATAACTTTCTATGCTCTGCAACTTGCTCCAATACACTCTCCTAATAACTTTCCACGCTCTGCAATTTGCTCCAATGGAATCACCTACCCAATATTCACTTGCTACAGTTCTGAAAACCTTCAACCAAGAAGTACAAGGCCCGCAAGGGTTGTACATATATGCAAACTCAAGATACGCTTTGAACAGGGATCCTAGACAACATTAGATATCTAAAAGATGGAAATTTAAAGGTTCCACCTTCCTTGGACTTGTACAAGTCTGCTGTTTTGTTCTATGTACTATGGCATTTCGGGGACAGGGACAGCAGGGAATGGCTGTCCAAGGGGGGCATGTTTTGGATATGGCAGGGGATGGCAATATGTGTGTGTGTGGAGGTTCAATTTTTTACAAGTTTAGATATTCACATGATCTATCAAACTTGATATTCACTGGAAAATGTTAGTTGATTCAGCAATAAAAAATAGAAATTTCTGATTTTATTGTTCAGTGTTTTCACTATTACAAAGGATTGAAGAATACAAAATCATAAATGAAAGCGTAATAACTAACATATACTTCTGACAACTGTACGCTTTCATTTGAGATATGGATGATCTCACTTTACAACTGTATGCCATCACGTTTTGCTCATTCTACACCTGTATATTCTCATTTTATAACTGTCTGCTCTCCTACAACCGTATGCAGTCATATAATTGACAATTGATGAAAAGGATAACAACTTTATGCCACAATTCAATGGGAGTATGTTTTCATTCCATAGTTGTATGAGTCATTCAATGGGAGTATCTTTTCATTCCATAGTTGTATGCAGTCATTCAACATCTGTAAATTTTCTTTCCATAGTTTCTTGTGGTCACACAATTCCCATTGATGGAAAAAGTAAGAAATGTGTGGAGTCATTACACTTTTATACTACAGCTGTATGCAGTCATTCAGCAGTTATACACTTTAATTCTATAGCTATATGCAGTCATTTGAAAGTTTTTCACTTTCTTTCAACAGTTGTATGCAATCATACATTTGCTCTTTGTACAGTAGATTTAAAAAAAAAACTCAGACTGCCAGGAGGACATCTGACCATCCTCAAGACAGTTGAGGGATGTCCGAGAGTCTCCAGTCGTCCTGGGAATGCATCCCTAGTTTCCCCTGTGGATGGCCATGCTGTCCTGCTTTACCAGGGGTGCTGGGGGGAATGGGGATGCAGGATGGTTGGGCGGGGACATGTCCCCATGTAACTCTAGTTTTGTTGGATCACAGTGGTTTCAGCTGCAGACAAATATGTCTGATTGTTTCAGTGGCTGGCAGTCAAACCTTTTAGGTGTCCACATTTGTACCTGCTCCTCTCGCCCCTGAGTGTCCATCTCATCCCTGAAACTCTCAGCATCTGTTTCATACTGTATTCAATGATTTCTGTTTTTGCTGCCAAATTATCTTAGAATGGTGTGGAGAGCATCTTCAAGTTGCATACTTAGTCAATTTGACTGGTCAATTGAGATCGTGGCTTAGGTAGCTGAACTTAACTAACTCTCATGATTCATCTCGGATCAGATTACATCCCTATTCTGCTTATGACTGTTAAGGTATTTTAATTGGCTCCTCTGCTAACTGAATTGACAGTGGCTTTATTCAAATCTGCAATTGGTTCTGGTAGGGAATCTCTAAGTCGCAGTAGACAGTTACAGTAGATAGTATTTCAGTTAGATCTACAGTCGATAAGTCTTGAATGGCACTTTTGTAGTTGTAACAAACAACCTTATTATGAATAATTTCATCAGACTTTTAATTTTGAATTGGCACTCTTGTAATTGACAACCTTGTTGTGAATAAATTCAGCAGGCTTTTGAATCAATTTATTGGGATGCGCTTAAGATTTTTTAACTCCATGATTCTCTATAAATTCCTTGTTTATAGAGTTGTAGAACTTCTATCTCTCATGGTTTTAGCTGCAGTATGGGCAACCCATGATCAGATATCTCTAGTTATATTTGGTGCACTGTTGTCCCTTTTTTTTTGTTTAGCTGTAAAGATCTCTAGAGAAACAATTAAGTAGTTAAAGATACGAAACCATTTGGACAAATGGGACACCATTGTACATAAATCAGATCTCTGCAGGAGGCATCTCTTGGTCATGGTCTAGCAGTAAGATGAGGCACCTATTGCAACGATGATCCACATTCAGAGACTGGTGGATTAGGCTCCCATACTAATGTGCTCTCCATATAAATGCAACTGATGACATGCTCCTTGATAATAAACTATGAGAACGCCATCTCGGAAAAACAAGAATCTATCATCACTTTCTCAAGTGTATTGTCTGTAGTATATACAATTGACTAAGACATTAAATCTTTAAAACTGTTATAACACCTGATTATAACATAGAACATTAGATAAGTTCAAAAGGCACTGCACCCATGGGGCATCACTTTCATATAGATTACTTTGTATATACATTGCTACAAATTCACTTTTTGCTATGCTATAACAGTCTTCATTCATGTAGACCTCCATAAAAACATAAAAAAACATTATTTTGCTATAAAAAGTTCATTAAATTAAATAAATTTGCTATAATCACTGTTACTATGGGTAAATCAGTTATTATCTATTATTTTTTTCTCAATATTAGTTAGAATTCCAATGTAAGTTGGAAATTCAATATAATTAATATTCCTATTTGTAAATGAATTCTTTTTTTTTTTCAATTATTAGTTAGAATTTCAATATAAGCTGGAGATTTAATATAGAAATAGAAAATTTCTAATTATATATACAAATAATTAGAGTTTGATATGAATTAAAAAAATATAAAATAATGATTCTAATGTGGTAAATATCTAAAACAACCCCTGTATGGTGTTTAAATTTGACCTTTTTTGTTTGTTTTCTGAGTTTTTGTGTTTTTGCAATATGATGCTGGTAATTGAAATAATGAAAGGAAAACCAAAACGGAAAGGAAATACATAAAACTAAAAGGAACCCAGATGATTTTTATTGATTTCTAATGAAAATACATCGTACCCATTTGCTGGTTTGGACTGTCATGAAGTTCTGATTTTGGATCAGCAGCCTGGTAGACCCAATGAAATGCACGCCTAGCCTAGATATGCAAGAGATTCATTCTGGGTATGAGCTGGATCTTCCTTTACACCCTGGGTGATGAAGATTGATAACAAACAAGGCACCAAAACCTCCAATTTTATTTATTCCGATCTGCACACTTCCCTAGGCTGTCCGGCTAAGGCAGGAAACCACATGTGCAGCAAATAAAGTTCAGATCTGCATTCAAACTTCAAGAAAATGGCCTCCAAATAGGCCGTACCAGTCCCCCACAATGATGAATGAAGGATCAATTGTAAAGTTACTCCCACGTGGATTATTGTCCAAAAGAAAGAGACCAAGTGCTGGTTATTCACTCCAATTTCTGCAATAATAAAACTGAAAATTCCTTATTCTGGATCTGCAAGCAATTACTGGAATTCTTCTTGTTTCTCCTATCAAATACTCTAAAATTGTAGCACAATATTTCCCTCTGAATGAAGACAACTCTTTAAGGAGCCTTGGATGATCTCTCACGCCTGTAGCACCTGACTAAGTGAGGGTATCTATCCTCAATCAGCTATGAAAACAACTTGCAGCAACAACAGCTCATAAAAAATATAATATTCTTGATGATTCAATAATGAGCCCAAACCCTTCCTTAAGGAGAAAGGACACCACTTTTAGGTTTCCAACTTTTGAAAAGTCGAAAAAAAAATATCTTCTCATGAAATACGACGCCACCTTTCAAAGCTCTTTATAATTTAATATTAAAACATTTGTCCAAGTGACTTTTCACTTAAATACTTCATAAAGTGACTTTTCACTTAAATATTTCATAGTGACTTAAAATATTCTTTTAATAAAGTCACTTTCACTTTTTAACATTAAATCACAAAATCACTTAATAATAGAATATTATTAAATGACATGACTTAATAATTCCATAACTCTTGGCCCAAATATTTGAATGATCCTCTGAGAGTGTCTCCTGACCAAGATCAACTGCAAGTGCGCCATCACTGACCCGAAATGTCACTTACTAAAAATAGTAAGTAGCAAGGACAAGTTCTGAAACCCCTCAAAAAGATTCTCTAATCATCCCATTAGCCTACGAGAACCGTCGTAATAGGCTAACCTTGTTCCTCCAGCCACTGGCTAGGATGGGACATTACAGTCCGCCCTCCCCGAAATTGCTTGTCCTCAAACAATCTCATCATAGGATGCTGCAATATATCCTCATTCTCCCAAGTTGCATCCTCATCTGGTGGGTCCTTCCACTTAACCAAAAATTCTCTGATTACTTTGTGCCTCAAATGACGCTCCCTAGTATCAATGATAGCCTCAGGAATCAAAACCAATTTCCCCTCCTCATCTAGGGGTGGTAATGCTGTAGAAGGTGTCACATTATGTCCCAACGCCTTTTTGAGGCGAGATACATGAAACACATTGTGAACCCTACTCTTTGCTGGTAACTCTAGCTCATAAGCCATTTCACCAATCCGTCTAGAAACTCGGAATGGGCCGTAGTACCATGGCTTGAGCTTCTCTGAACCACTCTTCCTCAAAGAGGAGTGCCTATATGACTGTAGCATAAGATACACCATATCCCCCTCCTCGAAGGAACGCTCCACTTTGTGCTGATTTGCATATTGCTTCTATTGGTTCTGTGCCTTCTGAATGTTCTCCTTCAGAGAACTCATGATATCTTGCCTGTCCTGTAACAAACCCTTTGCACTTGGCACTCTACTATCTTTGAATAGCAAATCCAAAAATTTGGGAGCATCATACCCATAAAGTGCCATGAATGGTGACATTTGTATAGACATGTGATGCATAGTATTATAACAATACTCGCATAAATGCAACCACCTAGCCCATGCCTTTTGCTGCCCTGCAATGTAGTTCCTCATGTAGCCCTCCACCCATTTATTAACTATCTCCGTCTGTCCATCTGTCTGTGGATGGTAGCTCGTGCTCGGAGTGAGTTCCGTGCCTCTAAGCTTGAAGAGCTCTTGCCAAAAATGACTCATAAATCTGCTGTTCCGATCACTCACTATATTCTGAGGCAAACCGTGCAATCAGAATATCTCTCTAAAAAACAAATCAACAACCTGCACTGCTGTGAAAGTAGCTAAAATCGGGAAAAAATGTGCAAACTTCGTAATCCTATCAACCACAACGTAAATGCAATCCTTGCCTTGGGTTTTGGGTAAACCCGTGATGAAATCCATGGTCCGACTAGGAATGGGTAGAGGCTGTAGTAGTCCTGCCGAGAAAGTGTGCTCCTGCTTGTTTTGCTGACAAGTGGGACACTCTCTAACATACTTGAGAACCTTTGATTTGAGCCCCTTCCAAGTGAACCTCTCCCCAACTTGCCTGTAGGTTTTAAAGTAACTCGGGTGGCCTGCCATAGGGGCGTCATGAAGAGCTCTCAAAATCCTCTTTTTCATAGAGGACCTAGGTGTAAGGAAAATCCTCTCTTTGTAAATGATGAGGTCATTCACAAGGGTGTACCTGTCATTTGCAACTGTACCATCAATGAACTCGGAAGCCCACTTATCCTTTGCATACTTAGCTGCAATAAGATTCCTCCAATCCTCTATTACTTCACCTAGAGAACACAAGTAGGGTCTCCTCGAAAGGGCATCGACAACTATATTCCTCGTACCTTTGAATCATAAGCTTGCAACTTGCTGACCCATTTTTGTTGCCGATCATTGAGGTCATGTTGACTTAAGAAATGTTTCAAATTGTTGTGATTTGTCTTCACCAAAAATTTGTTGTCCACCAATTACTACCTGAATTTAGCCAACGCATGCATGATGGCAAACATCTCCTTGTCGTAAATGTTGTAACCTCACTCAGGGCCCTAAAGTTTCCTGCTCTTAAAAGCGATGGGGTGCTTATCTTGCATCAAGACAACACCAATGCCCTCCCCCGAGGCATCACATTGTAGTTCAAATGGCTGTGGAAAATCATGAATAATGAGAACCGAACACGAACTCATCAACCGTTTGAACTTCTCAAAGCACTGCTATGCTCCTGGGTTCCAAACAAAAGCCCCCTTCTTCATCAACTCTGTAAGTGGGGCTTCTTGCTGTGAAAAGCCCTTGACGAAGTAGCAGTAGAAACCACATAACCCAAAGAACCCCTTCAGCTGAGTGAGATTCGTGGGTGGAGGCCAATCAACAATAGACTTCACCTTCTTAGGATCCATCTTAACCCCTTCGACATTGATGATATGCCCCAAGTACAGTAACTCCCTCATACCAAAGTCACATTTTGATTCCTTGTGAATAGTGATTCACTCTCCAATATGCCCAACGCTGAATCCAAATGTGCCAAATGATCCTCCCAAGTCTTGCTGAAGACTAGTATATCATCGAAAAAGATGAGGACTGTCTTCCTCAACTGGTCTCCGAAGATTCAGTTCATACAAGACTGAAAGGTAGCTGGTGCATTGGTTAGGCTGAAAGGCATAACCAAGAACTCATAGTGACCATAGTGGCATTGAAATTCCGTATTCTCCACATCCCCCTCTCTAACTCGGATCTGATGGTAACCGGATCGAAGATCAATCTTGGAGAAGAAATAGGCTCTGTGCAATTCATCTATCAACTCATCAATGTGCGGAATGGGGTCCCTATTCTTAATGGTCTTTTTATTCAAGGCTCTATAGTCAATACACATTCGTAAGGTGCCATCTTTCTTCTTTACTAGGACAATGGAAGATGCAAAGGGACTTTTACTCGGTCTGATGTGACCCATACCCAAAAGTTCCTTTATCGTCTTCTCGATCTCATCCTTCATCCTCTTGGGATGCCTGTAGGGAGTAATGATGACCGACTTAGCGCCGTCCTCAAGCTCTATAATATGCTCAAACCCTTTGTCAGGTGGTCTCCCATACAATAAATCCTCAAACACCTTACTGTGTTTGTCTCTCAATTCCTAAATGTCGGGAGAATATTCATGCTTCAGCTGCTCACCCTGTGATGGCAAAGTATAACACTCAACCGCCCACTCCACTTGATCATGGCTGATCAATCTCTCCATTCTTCGGAGTGAGATGTAATGTCCCCATTTTGGCCATTAGCTCTTCATTTGGTTTTAGCCTATTTCCAAAAATCCGTAGGCTTGTCTGAGGTAAAATCAGGGTTTCCTTCTTTGGAGGCTTTTTGGCATTTCTCAGAATTTACTATTTTTAGTAAGTTCTAATTTTGGCAGTGGTCCAGTTGGCAGCTCTTCAGTAAGTTTTCCATTTCAGTTGGAGCAGTTGAATATTGTTGAATTTGGCTATTGAGGTGTAAAAAGGAGAAATGAGTTATTTTAAGTCATTAATGTTATATTTCATATTTGGGCCCCTTGGCCTAGTTTAATGACTTGAAGTTGTTTTAAAAGGTGGTCATAAAGGGTGGACGCCTCATGGAGGGAATAATTGATATTTTATATTGTTTTAATATGCCTTGGCTTTTGGACGCCATATTAAGGGAGAATTAAATATTTTGAAAAGTAAAATATTTCAAAAAGGAGCTTTTGGTGTCCCTTTCTTGGAGGAGTTATGGAATTTGAAAAGTCACTTTCAATTCTATAAAAGAGATAGTTTGCTCCAGCATTTATCATCCAATGTTTTATGCTAATGTTATGCTGTCAAAATGACAACTTGTTTAATACTTCGAGGGATGCTTACCTCCTAGTTCCAATCCAATTTCGTGTTTGAAAGACAACACCTAGTTGGTCTTATTGCTGCTTCTCAATCAGACTAGCAGATTGTGCTTCAAAGTTGGTGAATTTTGGTGAGAATTTCAGTTTTAATGTTGCTGGTGTATACACAGCTGAAGGTGTTTTTCATTTACAGCTTTTGATGTGAATTTATTTTGGTTATGGGTATTTGATCCTTGCAATTCTATGCTAATGGCGACCATATTTGGAGAATTTCAGAATTTAATTCCAAGTATTTGATTTTAGCAAGAGAAATCGCCCCTCTTGAAGGCCATACCATCTTGAGAGTGCATTGGGATTCGTGCAAAATAATATCTTGAGTTTTGATGCAGTTTTGTGGTTTGAGTTTGGGCGCCTATCCTCCAAAGAGCCTTTGCATTTCGTTTCATTCAATTCGGAGGTATATTGAAAGAGTTATGAGCATTTCATTGATTCTTATAATTGCTGGTTATTCATTTCCAGAATTGTAAATTTATATCAGACCTGTTAGTTTTTGATATAATGCTGGTTTGAGCTTCATTTTTATATCATTATTGTATTGTAAGAGTTAGAGGAAGTGTTACTCTAACCATTGATTGATTTGGAAGCATATCTTTCTTATTTGTAGTTGTTTAATTCATTGTAAAGCTGATTAGTAGTACTAACAGCTATTTATTTTATTTGCTGCAATTAGTTTAAATTTCATACTCCCACGATTGAGTGGTTGAGCTTAAATAATCATCTTTCTTTAATTGTAAGTTTCCCCCCACTAAATAAGTGGTTGTGTGGACTGTATTCCCCCCACGTTAATAAGTGGAAGTGAGGATTTAAATGGCTGGCTTGCCGCCTTTAATAATGTAATAATCTTACCCATTGAATAAATGGAGTATCCCCACTGCTTGTGGATGCCTACATCAGCAGATGAATTGTAATTTCAGTTCAGTTTATTCCTAATGATCCTCTGACCATATGCTATCACCTCGTCCATATTGGGATCTTGGTGAACATTCTTGGTTAGAGTTACTTTCCATGCTGATTTGCATTTGGAGCTAACGTTAATCAGTGATTGGTTGTTGATTTGTGTGTTAAATTTTGTGAAAAAATTAAGGGGAATATTTCATGAGATAACTCGAAGGCTCCCATCTGACATTCCCCTCAAAACATGTCTCTTGCCATTGGCTTCAAATTTCATTTCCATCACCCGCAAGTTGAGGGTAAACTCCCCAATAGCATGAAGCCACTTCATGCCTAGTACCACATCCAACCACATAAAAATCTGCCTGGAATTCATAATCATTCAGTTGCAATGTGAGGTTTGGAATCATTTGGCTACAACTAAATGTAAACCCATCAGCTACTCGCACTTTGAACCCATCAAACTCTTTTGTCTTAAGTCTACGCTTTGCTACCAAGCCCTCATCTATGAAATTATGAGTAGCTCCAATGTCAAGCAAGGTAATCACACGTTGCCCACCTAAGAATCCTCTAATCCTGAAGGATCCTTCTCTCTGAATGCTCGAGAGTTGTTTTGTAGGTAGAACTTCTTCCCTTCCGTTTTTTGACAACTCGAAGGCATTATCTTCCTCCTTCCCTTCCTTATCAACCTGCTGTTATGAATTTTCGAAATCTGATTCGTTTGCATAGTAGTACTCTAACTGATTCATCTTTGGTTTAAGAGGACACACATGTCCCTTTTCATACGGTCCTTTGCAGGTGAAGCATCAGTTCTTCCTTCTCAAGTCTTGAAGGGTCTTGTCATTGAGTTTTTAGAAAAGTTTTTTTGGTGGTCTGAAAAAGTATTTGGTGCTTTATCCCTTGATGAGGAGAATGGTTTTTGCAGAAATATTGTTTTTGGGGCAGCAAGCTCCATATATCTTGCCTTCTTCATAGCATCCTATAAGGAAGGTGGATCACAGGATTTGATCCAACCACGTAAGGGTTCTAAGAGACCCTCATTGAAAAGCACTACTAACCTCCTCTTTGATATTCCCGTGACCATCACAGATATCCTCTGAAACTCTGAAATAAAGGCCTCTAATGTCCCAACTTGCTTAAGCTGTGCAAGTTCTCGGAATGAAATCTCAGGATCTCTTCTGTCAAATCGCTCAATGAGTTCGTTAGTAAACTCAGCATAAGAAACAATTGACTTGTGACCCAAAGTAATCAAACCATGGTACCACCACTTGTGAACTATGCCATCCAGGTGAAGTGTGGCGAACATGATTGCCTCTTCCTTAGGCATGGGCCTCAAGGACAGAAAGTTATCTAACTTCTGAACCCAATCGCGTGTGGTACAACGATGCCTTCCATCAAAATGTTCCAAATTTATCTTACTGCCTGCTAGAGATCTTTGGTGCCCTGTGGTGCTCTAGTCTCAAGTCTGCCAACCACCATTGCCCTCTGTCTCCTCTGGTTTAGGAATTGGTCAAATGTTAACATATTCCTGATGTCAGCAGGAAATGAAGTGTACTCAGTATGGCTGGTCCTAATCTCATTGACCATGTTGGTCGACTACTCCGGAGGTCGTTCCTGCTGAACAGGGGTATCAACTCTCCGTGTAAAGGTAGGCTGCAAAGGCCTAGTTGTGGTATCGATAGAAATTCTTGGCCTCTCTTCAGGCTAAGCATTAGAACTATTGGAATTGTCAAGTTGTCCTGTGTGACCAAGATTAGGATCTTGGTTCATCTTATGCAAAAAATCCACCAACATGTCCATCATAGTGTCAAACTTCTGCTCTCTCCTGGCATCTGGGGTAATGGAACTTAAATGCGCTTTGTCTCTATCTCCCATGGTGCCTACAATGCTCTCACTGTCATTGGATAAAGTTCTTGTTATTTCCGGTGAATTGTGAATGCCTAAAACCTTTGAAATGGTTTCTCCCTCTGGCACCTGCGAAGGATGCCATGGCTGTGAACCCTTGTGATAAGTCTGTTCTTTATTACTCATGAAATAACCTCACAGGATGGTAGGATATTAAAGCTCTAATACCACTGAAACAACCCCTGTACGGTGTTTAAATCTAACCTTCTGTTTTGTTTGTTTTCTGAATTTTTGTGTTCTTGTAATTTGATGCTGGTAATTAAAATAATGAAAGGAAAACCAAAACGGAAAGGAAATACATAAAAGTAAAAGGAACCCAAATGATTTTTATTGATTTCTAATGAAAATACATCGTACCCATTTGCTGGTTTGGACTGTCATAAAGTTCTGATTTTGGATCAGCAGCCTAGTAGACCCAATGAAATGCACGCCTAGCCCAGATATGCAAGAGATCTGTTCTGGGTATGAGCTGGATCTTCCTTTACATCCTGGGTGATGAACAAACTAGGCACCAAAACCTCCAATTTTATTTATTCCAATATGCACACTTCCCTAGGCGGTATGGCTAAGGCAGGAAACCACATGTGCAGCAAATAAAGTTCAGATCTGCATTCAAACTTCAGGAAAATGGCCTCCAAACAGGCCGTACCAGTCCCCCACAATGATGAATGAAGGATCAATTGTAAAGTTACTCCCACGTGGATTATTGACCAAAAGAAAGAGACCACGTGCTGGTTATTCACTCCAATTTCTGCAATAATAAAACTGAAAATTCCTTATTCTGGATCTGCAAGCAATTACTGGAATTCTTCTTATTTCTCTTATCAAATACTCTGAAATTGTAGCACAATATTGCCCTCTGAATGAAGACAACTCTTTAAGGAGCCTTGGATGATCTCTCACGCCTATAGCACTTGATCTAAGTGAGGGTATCCATCCTCAATCAGCCATGAAAACAATTTGCAGCAACAACAGCTCATAAAAGATATAATATTCTTGATGATTCAATAATGAGCCCAAACCCTTAAGGAGAAAGGACTCCACTTTTAGGTTTCTAACTTTTGAAAAGTCAAACAAAAATATCTTCTCATGAAAAGCAACGCCACTTTTCAAAGCTCTTTATAATTTAATATTAAAACATTTGTCCAAGTGACTTTTCACTTAAATACTTCATAAAGTGACTTAAAATATTATTTTAATAAAGTCACTTTCACTTTATAACATTAAATCACAAAATCACTTAATAATAGAATATTATTAAATGACGTGACTTAATAATTCTATAACTTATGGCCCGGATATCCGAATGACCCTCCAAGAGTGTCCTCTGACCAAGATCAACTGCAAGTGTGCCATCACTGACCCGAAATGTCATTTACTAAAAATAGGAAGTAGCAAGGACAAGTCCTGAAACCCCTCAGAAAGATTCCCTAATCATCTCGTTAGCCTACAAGAATCGTTGTAATGGCCTAACCCTATTCCTTGAGCCACTGGCTAGGATGGGGACATTACAATATCATATATCAAGTGATTACCTTTAGAGTATTAGTTGCACACCTACCTATACACAAGAATCTTGTGTTTTTTATTTTTAGTCCAGCATCAAGAGGCTGAGGTATGAGTCATCTAGCAATTCTTTGAAGATGAAACATGGCTAGCAGGCAAGGAATAAGTTTGGTGAATTGCATTAAATGTCACATTGGATGATAAGTAATAGTGAGTGTGATCTAACAATATTGTCATTATATTTGAAATGTCACATCTTCTATGAGTCTTCCAAGAGAAGTTAGCTTAAGGTTATGTTTGAATCCTTGAAGGTCAGTGCTGTACAGGACACTTGGAGCATGGCCCATCTTGATAAGGGCAGGGGAAGGACTTGCAATAAGTAGCTGATTTTGTTTTTTTTATTTACATTATGAAGATCACCTCCAAATTGCAGCTTGCATATGTTTTAAGGTGTTTGCTACTTCATTTCTGTGGTCTATGCTTGTTGATGGAACTTTTTCATTGAATAGTTGAGAGAAATAATGCACTTTGAATGCTGTGAATTTTAATATTCTTTTTAAAATCACCCCTCTATAATTTGTGCTTACAGTGGTTGGATTTCCATATATGAGATGAAACTGTCTCAAGCTTTTTCCAGCATCTACTTGCTAGTGGTGTAAAACACTTCTAAAATTATTTGAATTGAATATGAAGGGATGTGATTTGTAGAAGGATTCAACAATAAATTCCAGCTTACGAAATTAAAATTTGTGGTTAACAGGATCTATGGTATCATCGCAAAAGGCAGTACTAAGTAATGCAAGTATTTTCAGTCAGTGTAATTTCAGAAGTTTTTCAGCAACACAGTCTATTTGTTTTGATTTCATTTCTTCTCCAGTAAGCATCAAATCTGGAACTATTTATCGAAACAACAAAAACAGGTTAATTATTTCTGCTACTTCGAAGCCTCTCAATACCCATGCCTATGCTGATGATTCTTGGCCTTTAAAGAAAAAAGAAATCTTTCAGAGAGTGGGGGATATATTCAATGCATTTTATCGTTTCTCACGACCACACACAGTTATAGGAACGGTAAGTTCAAAAATGTGCTTTTTATCCCAACTTGTTTCTTACCATTTCAATTCATATTTTTAAATATACTCTATTCATCTCAAGATTCTCTATTACATGATTCTTGTGGCTTGTATTTTTGCTAGGGTGTAAAACATTTTATTGATATTTTCCTTTGTAATCAGGTTTTGTATCTAAGTGCATTATCAAGCAATATATTATTGCTAACCAGATTATTGGGGTCATAAATTAACTTTGATACCTGATTAAGTCAATTGCCTTAATTCATCAGGTAATAGGAATAGTTTCTGTTTCTCTTCTGGCTGTTCAAAGTCTGTCAGATTTTTCTCCAGCATTTTGGATCGGACTTTTACAGGTGAGATGCTGCAAAGTATATCATATCTGAAAAGAAAATGCAGTTTATGTACTCCAATCTTCCAAGCGGCCACCATATCTTTGCTTATATAATGCTCAGTTGGGGTGTATTATGTGCAGGCGGTAGTACCAGCTCTTTTCATGAATATTTATATTGTGGGGTTGAATCAACTGTATGACATAGAAATAGACAAGGTCAGGAATTTCATTGTCTTGAATCCATTGGATATTGTTGCTTCGTTGTATGGATGATTGACCTTTGGTTTTCAGTCATACCATGTGTTTGATGCTGAATTCAAATTTTTCGTCTAGATCAGAGTGTGTTTGGAGTTTTGTGTAATTTTATTAATTTTGCAGATTAACAAGCCATACCTTCCACTTGCTTCTGGTGAATATTCTTTGAGAACTGGGGTGGTGATTGTAGCAGCCTTTGCTTCCTTGGTATGTAGGACAGTAAGAAATTGTGTTTGCCTCTGTAACATTGAAGGCCAAGATTAAGAAATGGTTCTGTCCTTATTAGTTTACTCTTTTTTAATAGTGATAACCTTCTATTTTCTTGAAATTCAGAACACCTCTTTAGAACACTATGTACTTTTGTGGCTTGTTTGAGATTTGGAATATCATCCTTGGTGTATAATGTCATATATAATGTGCAGTCATGTGCTGCCTGGATATCAACAAATGTCTGCCTGGAAGTTCTTGCATGTGTATGATGGATTTGTGGTTTTTTATTAAAAAAGTAGCCTTGCACCCTTTAAAAACTATTAAAGTGGAAATAGAAGATTAAAAATATATATTATATTCTAAAATATATTTGTAACTTGTGGCTGGTTTTTAGAGATTGAGAATGAGAAGCATATTATAACATTTGAGGTGGTTATATTTCAGATGATACTGGGGAATGCTTTTAACAAGTTTAAAGCTTGAAAATATCTATTGATGCAGAGTCTTGGTATTGGAGTAATGGTTGGATCAGCACCTTTGCTTTGGGCACTCTCCGTCAGCCTAGTACTTGGAACTGCGTACTCAACTGATGTGAGATCTCTTGTTTGCATATCAATTATCACTTGTATAAATTTTGCAAGTAATTAGACATTTGATAACTGGGGTGGACAGTTGAAGGTTTTTACCCCTGAACATTTGAGAATAACTATGGTGGGATTTGGACAAAGTTTGAACCAGCATTAATGCTCAATTGGAATAAACAGTTTTTGTTCTCTGCCTTACCTTGATAATTTCATTTTGTATCAGCTTCCATTTTTAAGATGGAAACGATCTGCTGTTGCTGCTGCAACTTGCATATTATGTGTGAGAGCAATTGTAGTTCAACTTGCTTTTTACATGCATATGCAGGTAAACATGAATGAGTTCTCTTATAAATCCTTCAAAATATCTTGAGATACTTTAAATGCTCATTGGCGTTTTCTCATCTTCCTAGTATTCTAAGGTTGAAGATTCATATTCTAGAAAGCATTGTATGCTTTTGTTAGAGACAGTACCAGAATTTACCTACTAAAATTTCTCTTGGACAAACTTTTCAGAGTTTTGTATACAGGAGACCAGCAATTCTAACCAAGCCTTTGATATTTGCTACGGCTTTCATGTGCTTCTTCTCAGTTGTGATAGCTCTTTTTAAGGTAATATTTCATGCTCTAAAGCATATTTGTAGTTTAACATGGTAACATGGTGTTGAACATAGCTATACAACCAGGAAAGAAAATTGTGAACATAGCATGTGCTTGTGTTTATAATCATAGAAGCTGAGCTATCTTGATTGAAAGTTCTCTGTGGAATTATGGTTGTTTTATATACACTTTCACTTCTACCCATAACGAATCACATAATCCCTAATTGATGAACGCTATTATAGCAAGATCATAACTTGTTCTGTCATGTTAGGATCTGAGCAATAGCAAATTAAATTATTAAACAGTATTCAAAATGCATGAGGTCTAAGCAGATCTTTGGAAATTATGTATGTGTATATTATTTCTATATGAAATGTTGTATGTGATATGTCCTACTTGTTGTGAGTTGTAAAAATCAACCTGCATTGGGAGTTAAAAGGACTTTGGTCATTTTGGACATGAATTAAATTTCTTTCTTTCTTTCTTTTCTATATTTGACATATTGCTAATTGAAGAGGATTTTTAGGTCTGAGCATTCACTATTCTTGACTCAAATACTAAATGCCTCTAAAATCAAGGGACATATCTAGATGAGAAAAGTAAACATATAACAAAAGATTATCAACAATTAGTGAGGAATTCTGAACATTAAGAGCTTCAATGAGAATGTCTTTGCTTGGGCTCGCAAGCTTCACCAACTTGTGATTAACCTTACTAAAACTACGAGTACCTCCAAGGATGTTCTTCCTAGCTTTTAGCTCTCCTACAAAAGGGAGACTTTGAGGCAGCCATTCATACATTCTAGTCTCGTTTATTGATCCATATTTGAGTGTGAATCTTGCTTCTCAATCACCTATTTGCAAGCGATATGCCTTGCTTCCTTTCCTGGAGTGCCAATACTTTATTTATAGGACATCCCTTTGAAAATATGCCTCTTCAATGCAACCGTTAAACCTTTAGTTCTCGGTGAGTTAGAGGTTTAGAGTACCACATTGGATCCAATGTAGGCTTGAATTGAGAAGCTCCAAACTCTTATGCATATACATATAATTCTGTAATGACCCTTAACTAAAATATATATATTTATATATATAAATATATATATTGTTATCTGGAATAGTGCAGTGAACATCAATGACAAACATTTACACAAAATACTTAAATTGGAAACACTCACATAGAATAAACAGATTTATGGTTATTAACTGACTAGAATAGAGTATTTCATTCAAATGAGTACATGGATCTGCTACTTCAAGTATTTGCTGATAATCAAATTGCAATGATTATAAATATATTTTGAAAATGATCAAACTGCCCAAATATCTGACTACTGCTAAGGTTCTCTAGGTTGAAGTGCTGATGCAATCTCTATATGAAGTTTCCCTCGAGAAACCAAAGGGTTTTCATCCTGTGATCTTCAAATCCAAGGGGTTTCATCCTTAGATCCAATCGTTGAACTCAAGTGCTTGAATTGGGGTTTGGGGATTGTCGATGTCATGAAAAAGATGATCCAAATTGATGAAGTTGCTTGCCTTATATATGAGTTGAAGGCTTGGCATGGTCCCAAATATACTTAGAGTTGTTTGAGAGTTTCCTGCCATTTTACATTTAAATTTGGGCCCATTAATGGCATTCTTGTTTGGCATTGGTGGTGGTTGAAGTTCTCTGTTTGAATGGTAGAGTTTTGTGAAAGTGCATGCTTGAGTGTGGGGTTTTGAGGAAATTTATGCATGAAGGACGAGTAGAGAATTCTCCCAAGGTCCAATGTTGAAAGTTCAAACATTTGCATGCCTAAAAGAAACAATATTGTGGGCTCCCAGAGATTTGCACCCTTGAGGGTGTGATGGCAAGGGCCCAGGGGGACTAGGGAAATGAGAGTTGGAATGCTGCTTAGAAGTATTTCCATTTCGTATGTCAGCATTATGTTCTTTGAAGGTCCAAATTCGAGGGTTTAGGGAATGGGATGTAGGGATGTAATTGTTTCCAAGGATTGGGAGTTGGCAACACCCAATGTAGGAAGGAGTGGGATCAAGGTTTTGGCATAATCAATTAATGTCCCAATTTTTTTTTTTTGAATTTTTCTTATGTTTTTATTCATTTTCTGAATGTTTTGAACAAGTAATTAACTGAAAACAGCAAGATAAAGTAGGTACTACGTCTGGAAATCAATCACAAACAATACTAACCCTCTTACCTTCATCATAGGACTCAGATCTAAAAATATATTAACATCATCAGCCAACTGGAGCCTTCAAATAATTTCTGATTTATTTACTTTGATAACAGACACTAATTCTTCACCCTAGTATCAACAATGGCATTAAGTTCCAATATGAGTTTTCCTTCATCATCCAAGGGTGGAAAACCCACCAACAGTGTGATAAGTTGCCCATGGGCTCTCTTCAAGCAAGACACAAAAAAAATGAATCTTGATATTTTTTGGCAATTCCAACTCATATTACCAACTCTCCTCAAGATCTTGTAAGGGCCCATCAAAGTTTAGACACATGAAAAACATTATGAATCTTGCTATTTTTTGGCAATTCCAACTCATATGCAACTTTATCAACTCTCCTCAAGATCTTGTAAGGGCCCATAAAGTGTGGTTTGAGCTTTTTAGCCTCACTACTTTTGATGGAAGTTTGCCTTTAAGGTTGCAACCTCAAAAAGATAGCTCCTACTTTAAATAACCTCTCTATATAGTTCTAATCTGCATAGAATTTTTGTTGGTTCTAGGCTTGCTGGAGGTGATCCTTGAGTGATCTCAATATGTTTTTGCAATGCTTCACTAAGCCATTGGCTGTTATCCATTAACACCAAATCAATAAAGGTTAATGCATCATAACCATATAAATCCATGAATGGAAAACATGCCAATGGACATATATGGTGGGTATTTTTGTAGTTGTACTCTCCCAAATGTAACCATTTAACCCAAGATGATTGTTGATTTGAAACATAGTTTCTCAAATAGCCTTCAGCCCATTTGTTCACTATCTCTTTTTGTCCATCTGTTTGGAGGTAATAGGTTGTGCTAGGAGTGAATTCTATATTGGTCAGATTAAATAGCTCCTAACAAAAAGAGTTGATGAATTTGCTAGCCTTGTCATTTACAATATTTTTAGGCATTCCATGTAGCCTAAACTCTTCTTTGAAAAATAAATCAGCCTCTTGATGCGCTTTGACTTTTGAAGAAATAGCAAAGAAGTGTGCATATTTGTTAGCTTGTCTACCACAACATAAATGCATTTTTTTTTTGTACCTTGGAGAGGCCTGTGATGAAATCCATGGATATGCTTTCCCACTTTTGATTTGAGACAAGTAGTGGTTGTAGCAAATCTATTGGAAAAACATTTTTTTCTTTGTTTTGCTGGTAGGTCATGCACTTGCCGATGTGTTTGAGGACATCTTTCTTGAAGCCCTTCTAGGAGCATCTTCTCCTATTTTGTTTATAGTTCTTGTAGAATCCTCGGTGAATTGCTAACAGTGCATCATGAAAAGCTCATAAAATTCTCTCCTTCATTCAGGATACAAGAACTAGGAAGATTCTATTTTTATAAAGAAGATAGTGGCAAATGCATTTTTAACATTTGCTGCCATAATAGTGACCTTCCAATTGACAGAAATAGTAGAAATAGAACATGGAATAGGCTTTCTAGAGAGAGCATCAACAACTACATTATTTTTTCCTTTTATGTACTTCATGTTAAAACCATAAGTTTGGAGCTTACTCACCTATTTTTGTTGCTTGTCATTCAAGTCATGTTGGCCAAGGAAGAACTTCAAGTCGTTATGATCTATCTTAACCAAAAATTTTCCACAAACCAAATACTATCGGAACTTGGCTAAAGCATGCATGATAGCTAACATCTCTGTCATAGATAGAGAATCCTTTTTTTGCTTATTTCAATTTCTTGCTTTCAAATGCTATGGGATGTCTTTTTTGTACCAAGGCAACTCCAATTCCCTCTCCTAAAGCATCACACTCTACAACAAATGGTTGTGAGAAATTTGGAATGGAAAGAACAAGGTATGAACTCATTACCTCCTTAAATTTGTCAAAAATTTCTTTAGTTGTTTCTATCCATGCAAAATCTTCTTTGTCATATTAGATAAGGGTGTTGTTAGTTGTGGAAACTTCTTAATAAAGCTCTTTTAGTAACGAAAAAGGCCAAAGAATCCTCTAAGTTGCATCAATGGTAGGAAGAGACCAATCCAAGATGGCTTGAATCTTCTATCAATCCACTTGAAGACCTTGAGCGCTAGTGATATGGCCCAAGTACAAGATCTTTGACACTCCAAAATCACATTTTGATTCTTTTGCAAAGAGGGCCCATTGCTCAAATATTCCAAGGATTGTATCTAGATGCTTCAAATGATCTTCCCAAGTCTTTCTATAAATTAGAAAGTTCTCAAAGAAAATCAACACAAATTTCCTTAATTGATTGTTGAAAACATGGTTCATGCATGACTAGAAAGTAGCTAGTGCATCTGTCAAGCCAAAAGACATGACTAAGAATTCAAAGTGACACCTAAATGCTGTCTTATGAATGTCATCATCCCTTACATGGATTGGATGGTATCTTGATCTCAAATCAATCTTTGAAAAACACACAACTCCATGCAATTCATCAATTAGCTCATTAATCCTAATAATGGGATACCTATTTTATATGTTCTTGTTTAGAGCTCTATAATCAATACACGTTTGCATGGTGCCATCCTTTTTCTTCACAAGAACCATGAAGGAAGTAAATGTTTTAAAATTAGGCCTGCTATGTCTCATCTCCAAGAGCTTCTTTATGACCTTTTCTATCTCTTCTTTGTACATTCTTAGGTAGCAGTAGGGAGTGGTCATAACAAGCTTAGAGTCTAGTTTCAACTCTATGATATGTTGGAATCCCCTATTAGGTGGCAGTCCTAGAGGAGAATCACTAAACACCACACAATGCCTATCCATAATATTCTAAATGTCAATATGATAAATGCATTGCTTACCCTTGGATAAATTTTTAGGCATGATTAGATAGTTTGCTACCTATGCAACTTGTCCTTTGTGGAATGTTTTCTCCATCCTTTTAGTTGTTACCACCCATGGTGCTCCACTAGAAATTCCTCTAAGCACCATATCTTTCCCTCCAAATTTAAACTTGAGCTCCATGGATTGATAGTTTTGTGAAAACTCCCCAAAGGAGTGCCACCATTGTACATCTAAAACCATGTTACTCTCTTAACCCATAACATAGAAATCATCACATACCTTATGGTCTCCCATGGTTATGTTGAGCTGTCAAATTATTTTGGTGCATGGAATAGTGAATCCATTAACAACAATAATATTGAGTTCTCCAAAATCTGAAGCTTTTAAACCTCTCTTAATTGCCATGCCTTAATCAATGAAATTGTGGGTGGCCGCATTAAAAATATTCATAGTAATCCATTGCTTGAACAAAACTCCTTGAACTTCGAAAGTATGATATCTGGGTGTTTCTAAAAGAGCTGCAAGTTTACCTCCATTGGTGTCTTTATCCCCTCAATTTTTAGGTGCATGCTCTTCTATAGCTGGTTGTGGATTAGGTTCTTTAGGATTTGAATCATCATCAGATATCACTTCAATGTAGTGGACTTGGCGTAGGCTCCTAGAGTTTCTTGCCCTTTGAGTTCATTCCTGCCATAGTCATATGCTATGTTCCACCAAGTTTCCAATATGGGGGGGACGACGGAACGGCGGGATGTGTTTCGGGGATGACATTTGTTTAGGGGATTTTTGGGGACAGGGGGACGGCTATATATATATATATATATATATTAAAAATATAGGGAAATTTCAGATATTCATATGAGTAATGATAATCATAACAATGAACATTGATAAAGGTGCAAATGTAATCACCAATCATATTGGCATATACATTTTAGAGTCAAACAAATTAATACTACAACTACTTAATTGCTTCCATAATTCATGTCAAACAATTAATGTGCATATGATATAAAATTTTAAAAATAGAATGCCCAAAGGCTACAAGTTTGCACTACAAATGTCAAAATGACAAAGTCACAAATGTCCAAACCATAGTAATAGAAAGTATGATGGCTGCCTCTACTTGACATTTGCCAACATTGCATCAAAATTAGACTTAGAATCTGAGTCACTACCAATTTTTCTCTTACTCACTTGCCTCTTAGCTGCAATTTTTTGGAATTTAAAAATTAACTCAAATGGCTTTGAAAGCAAGTTTTATGTTTCATTTTAGGCTTGGGAGGGTGTGGGGTCCACTTAGAAACAATAAAAAAATAAGCATTTTTAATTTCAAAGTTTTTTTTTTGTAAAAACTTGCTGGAAAAAAGGGGACGGCTGGCTGTCCTTGGGACGGCAGGTCGTCCCCTTGCTGTCCCCAAGACGTCCCTGCCAATCGGGGATGTTTCGAATAAAGGGGGACTTTTTGTGGACGGCTGCCAGCTGTCCCTTAGGCGTCCCCCGTCCCCAAGACGTCCCCAGTACGAGTACGGGGGGCAAAAGGGTAGGGGACGCGTCCCCGTGTTTCCTTGGTCATATGTCTTTTTTGTGGCAGGGGTGAAGGTGTGTTCCTTTGTGAATAAGAGCCCCTTTTTTGAAAATTTCCTCTATGCTACCCAAAAGTGATTGCTTTAGGTGGAAACTTGTTTTATAGCATTGATGGTTCCCCTCTTGATGGCTTCTTGGAGAGATGTTGAATCAAAAGTCTTAACTAGGTCTTTGATAGGTTCAAACTAACCCTCAACAAAGAGGACGGTGATTCATTTTCTTTGAAACATTAGGTACCATTATTGCAAGCCTCGAAAAATCTGCCACATAATTGTCTACTGAGCTGCTTTGCCTTAACTCAGCCAACTCTTTGAATTGGATCTCTAGATCCTTTCTCTTGAATCTTTCAATCAACTTTTGATTAACCTCATCATATGTGGTGATATGGTTGTGACCTTGAGTGATTAGGCCATGGTACCACTGTTCATGAGCTATTCCTTCTAGGTGGAGTGGAGAAAATTTGATGGCCTCTTTCTCATACATCAAACTTAAAGTAAAGTATTTTACTTTTGGATCCAAGCATGGGCTGAAAACTTGTTGAACCCATCAGATGATGCTCATATTCAGCATGGAGGGCTACCACATCATCCTCTTGTTGTTCCATGAACTCTCCTTTGTGTTGCTTCATCTCTTTTTGCAGAAAGGTAACTTTGGGTGGCTTGGAACCATTGGCTACTCTAGATGTCCGATTCATTTTGGGGTAGGTAGAAGAATCTCCTTGATTTCCCTTACCCAGGGAGGTAAAAATTGAGTGTTTGTTAGGGTTCTGAAACATTCGTTTAAAGAGACTAATGAGTTCTTTTTGCCCATTAATAACAAAGCTCATGGTTTCCATAGTTCTCTTCTCCTTTGATCTTCTGCATCTATTGCTTCTTCTTGGACTAGATATTGTGCTTGATCAAGGGTTTGCTTATATTTTCTTTGCTCTCTCATTTGGTACTTGGTATCCATGTCACTAGGAATTGGTAACTACTCTTTGTACCCTGCAGGTTGGAAATATTAGTGCTCTAATATCAACAATTGGAAAATGGCTAGAAAAGACACTGTAATGACCATTAACTAAAATATTTGTATAAATTGCTTAGATTTGGAATAATACAATGAAAATCAACCACAAACATGCATACAAAATGCTTAAATAAAAAATGCCCACATAAAATAAATAGATTGGCACATATAAACTGATTGGAATAGAGTATTTCATTCACACATTTTATTCAAATGATTACATGGACTTGCTCCTGCAAGTATTTGCTAATAATCAAAATTGCAATGATTACAAAGATATTTTGAAAACGATCATATTGCTGAAATATTCTACTGCTGAAGTCCTCCAATTTGAAGTGTTGATGCAACCTTTGTATGAAGCTTCCCTCTAGAAACCAAAGGGTTTTTGTTCTTCGATCTTCAAATCCAAGGGGCTTTTTCCTTAGATCCAATTGTTGAACACAAGTGCTCAAACTGGGGTTTGGGGATTGTTGATGTCATGAAAAAAATGATGCCAACTGATGAAGTTGCTTGCCTTATATAGGAGTTGAAGGCCTAGTGTTAATTTTTTGGATCAGATATGAACAGTAAGCAGAAAAATAAACACAGAACAGTGAACACAGTATTTTTATCCTGGGAAAACCCTTCTACTCAAGGGAGAAAAACCCAGCAAAAACTTTACTAAAGATAGACAAGTACAACAGTGCAAATTGCACTTGAGAATCAAGCCAAGATAGGCAGAGAGCAATGATACAATCCAACACTGTCATAAGATAATTAGTGCTCTTTCTTAAAACTTCTGTGGTAGCAAACTTCTGAGCAATAGTGAATCTCAGAGCAAAATAGCGAACCTCCTTCTTGAGTAGCGAATTTCCTTCTTGATCACAAAAGAGCAAATGAATGTGCATATGTCTATAAATGAGGAGAGTCTCTCTCCTACTTATATAAATCCAGGAGTAATTTAGGCGTCATTCTTCCCTTGAGCCGACCCAGCAATAATGATAACTGTTTATTATTAGGCCGACTTGTCTTCTGGCTTATATGGTGAATTCTTTTGGGGTAATACCTCCTGAAGCTACCCAAAACATCAACACCTAGCATAGGCTCAAACATTTTGAGAATTATTTGAAAGTTTCCCATCATATTACTTTCAAATTTGGGCCCATTAATTGCATTGCTGGTTGACTGTGGTGGTGGGTTAAGTCCTTCATTCGAACAGAAGGGTTCTATGAAGTGCATGCTTGAGGGTAGGAAATTATTCGTGAAGGACAAGTATAGAATTCTCCCAAGGCCCATTGTTGAAAGTAGCAGAGAAATGCAAACAATTAAGCACACATCAGTCTAGATATAAGTAGCACTATCTTTCTATTTACTTTTCTCAAAATAGCAATTGCAATTATCCGAATTATCATTTTCTAGCTATTACATTTACAAACACATCAATTAACCTAGACTAATTTGTGCTTAATTGTTTGCATTTGCTTAATAGTTAATTAACCTAGGTTAAGTTAAAAGAAAGTTTATTTTACGTTACATTCTTGGTGTACCCTTCCTTTGGTCCTACACCACCCTAGGGTTTTACTTTAGGATTTATACCTTGGCTGATTTAGTGTTTCAGATCTGCATTTTCTTATTGTATTATTGTTTTTCAGATCTTCCTTGATTTTGTTTGATTTACATTGTTATTTCATACATTTTTATTTATGGTTTGAGCTTCACACTTTACTCTCGTTTACCAACCATACCTACCCTTGGCTATACTATGAGGATTTCATCTTCAGATTTGCCACAGATATTCCTGACTTTTTAATCTGAAAGTACATTTTTGAGCTTTGTTTTCCTGTCTTTTGTTTATGCCACTAACTACTTGTGATCCTAATCTTCCATGGAGAAGATGTGCTCATTTAAACTAACATGGCCACCCGACCCAATGACATTGAGACTTATTCAATGCTCATGCTGAGAACAACCAAGAGGAAAATCAAGATTATGATCAAGATGCTCATGTGGCTAACCAAGCTTTTGCCAACTAGCTAATTTGGCCAATGTAGGAAGTCATACCCAATTAGCAGATATGATTGATAACAGCTTGATCAATAAACTACAAGGGTTAGAAGCTTTGAAAGCCATAAAAGTGCTAAGATTGCCTCATCTACATGTCCTTCCTCCTAAATATATCCCTCTTGAGATACCTATATTCCAAATGATGTATTACATATCAATTCCTATTTCGTCTACCACTATGCAACCTAACTACTACTTTTTCTCACATCATTCCCACTTCATCCATTCCCATCTCTACCATAGCCACTAGTATTAACATGACTCATACCATTCCCTCTTCCCAATCCACGACTCATACTATGCCCACATCCCAAGTTATGACTCGTACCATTTTTTCATCATACCTCATGAGTAATTTTTCTCATCATATGGTCTATCCATCCATGACCATGACCTTACTCCTTACCTCATTTTCCCATGCACCCAACACAACACTAGTCTCTACTACTACATTGGATACAATATTGCAAGAGATGGCAAATGTTGAGAAGGAAATCAGTGATAACAAGAAGTATTTATTGCATACAACCCTCCATATTACACGCCTTTATCTTTTGACGTTCTTACATATCCGTTGCCTTAAAGATTTGTGTCTCTTAGATTCAAATTGTTAATGGAAAAGGAGACCCAAATGTTCACAACAACCTCTTATAGCTGCTTGCATTGACTTTGCATAGGAGGATAAGATTTTGGCCAAGTTGTTTCCACAAACCTTGAAGGACAATGATTTTACTCGTTGCCTCCTAGTTCCATAAAATTCTTTAATGATCCTGCTACAGTCTTCTATGTAAACATGGATTTGAAGATTATTGGGAATGATTTGATTGGATGCACTCAATGAAGCAATGAACCCATAAATGATTATGTCATTGGCTTTCAGTCTTGATGATGAGTTACAAATTATGTTTATTGAGGGACTACTTTTGATTAGGGGTTGTGGTTGAACACTACGAAAGGCCTCTGTTTCTTCCCCAAGTCACCTAATCATTCTGGGGTGTTGTATTTTGATGTAGTATCTTAAGAGCCTTATGAGAAAAAAACTAGCAAACTATGATGGAGTAGTTCTTGGAGCACATGAACAAACAATAAATTCAATAAAATCAGCAAGTAAAAGCACATAAAAGTTCATTTTTCCCCTCTTTTAAATATATTTCCACACATCTAAACAATCTTGAGGCAAAACTTTTAGCATCTAATACATTGTAATAGAGGTCATCATCTCAATCATCCTACCCTTCCAAATTTTAAAAGCCAAATAATTTTTTGAAAAGCAAGGTTACAAAGAAAAATGTTAACCAAGTTTGCTACTACTTCTACCTTTCTTTTATTTAGACTAAATGCACCTAGGAAGTTCACGAGTTCACTAAATATCAATTATCCATAGAGGATGTTATCCAAATCTTGTTGAGTGCTAACTTGATTATATCCCCGCGAACTCATCTATTGGATCCCAACAAACCTTTTCCTAAGACTTATAATGACCAAACATCTTGTAATTCAGAGTTAAGGGTAATTATACTCAATCATGCATAGGTCTAAAAAGTAAGGTGCAAGACCTTATTGATAATAACATGATCAAAGTTGAAGTATCAATGGTAATGGAAATCCGTCCATGGCACCTGTAAATAGTCAATTGGAAATCTATATGATTCCTTTTCCACAACACACAAATAGTGTTGAGGTGCATGATGACACACATAAGGGTGATGTTGAACATGAGGTTATATCACATGAACATGTGTTTGTGGGAGCTATTGAAGCTACTACTACTACAGCTTCTTCCTTTGGTATTTCTCCACTTATTACATTTTTTGATGAGGAGATCCCACAAATTAACCATTATGGCCCATTGTATGTTGTTGGAAAGATAAAGGGTGCACTCATTGAAGACATACTCATAAATCCTACAAATCAATACAATGCTTGCATGAAAGACTTCTTAGTACAAATCATATTATAATGTATCATTGAAAATGATTAATGGGTTATCGATTTGCACTTTGGGCTGTACTATACTACCAATTACAATCAGACCCAAAGAAACACTTGCGTTATGCCATGTTTTCACAACTTTTGATAGGTTCTCTGTTTAAATTGGTAGGCCATGATTGGAACATTTATGAGTTGTATCTTTTGTGGTGCATTTGATGTGTAAAATTCCTTCTTGAGGGAAAAGTTATCAAGGATAATAGAGATGCATATCAACCTTTTGCAGAGTTAAGCCACTTTACCATGGACACATATGCTTACTTGCAAGGAACCTCCATACTACTATGAGAAAGTTCTTCATGACATAGATCAAATCAAGTTCTACGAGTAGCAAATCAAGAGAATCAAAAAGTGATGGATCATTGAAGATACTCCACAAAAACGTAAAAACCACTTGGAAACTGAAGCAAGAAGTGTTGTACCAAATTCTTATCATTCCACCACAACCACAAAAGAAGCAAGAAGTTTGTGTAAGAAAAGGAGTACCTAATATGACACCAGTGGATCATGTTTTCATACCTAGCACAAAGGAATATAAAGAAGAAACATGTTATAGAAAAAGCAAGCAAAGAAGAAGAACAAGAGAAAATCAATGAAGACAATTTGAAGATTTCTATTGGGATGATGATGATATATTTGACGATGAGCCTTTGGTGGTAAACTTTGAACCTCCAAAGTTTGTTCAATGATTCATGAGCATCACCATAGTACATATACCTATATACCTTTAGCCTAGTTTTCATTTTTTCCCTTTGCTGCCTTGTCATTTTTGCACTTTGGCCTTTTGATTATGCCTTGTTTGTTGTGTGTCACATGCTCATTTCACCTTCTAAATTTACATTTTTCTCCTCCCCAACTTGGGGGCATTTAGGCCTTTCCCTCTCTCTCTTGTTTTACATATTTGCTTGTCTGCAACTTCTCCAGCCATATGCTTTGTTTGCCATTTCCTTTGCGTATATCATCCACTTGAGTTGCTCATTTACCTTATATTTTTGTGCATTCTTATGCTTTCTTGCCCTTTTTCTACCTATTTGTCCTTGATTTAATGAATTTTTTACCTTACCACTTGACTTCTGATGTTGACTTGTTACCTCTAATTACATGCTTCTCATACATTTCTATGATTACTATGATGTTTTGTTTGTGATCCTCATGCTTTCATGCCTATACTTATGGCTGTTGCAGCTTTGCCTCCTAGACAACCTACCTATGATGCTTATGCTTTATCTTTTGACCATTGATTACTTGCTATGATCCTACATTGCCACACATTGCTTTCAAAGCTTACATAGTGAGCTTGCATTGTCATATAATACTTTTATAGAGTTATTGCTTTCATTGTAGGGCATATTGCATGCACATTGCTTTATCACAATCTTAGAGTTCTCCTTACATGGGAGTGTCATGTCTTCCCAATCTTACATTGAGCTTTCATTGCCACATTGGGGGGGCATCACACTTTTCCCCTTATCATTTGCACTTACATTGCCTAAGTATGATTTGAGAGCCACCTCTTTCAAGTGGGAGGATTCTGCCTTCCCTACTCATTCTATGCTACCATTGCTTACCACTCTTGCATTGGGGGCATTGCGCCTTACCCCATCTTAGACCTTGAGATTGCATACCTAGATCCACATTACCACTAGGGACCTCTTGCCTTTCTTTGACCTTTTTGAGCTCATGTTCTTGGATGCTACATGGGGGGCATATGCCTTTTCTAGTATCTTGTGTACTTACATGTGTTCTTGACCATTGAGGGTCACATCACCACTTTCATTTGCTGATGTTGGGGGCAACCTTATACTTCGAGATTCATCTGCAACCCACATGATCTCCATGCTTTATCATTCTAGATATTTTACATGCTTGTTAGACAACATATCCATGACATGCTTTTACTTGATTTATATGTTCATATGCCATTTATCTTTAGATTACATTTACTTAATTAGCCTAGGTTAAGTTTAAGGAAAGTTAGTCTTTGTTCTCTCCTTGAAGTGGAGAACAAAGAGCACTTTGTTTTCAAGCATCACGTCATCTTTGAATTCCAATGGAGTTATCATTATTTTTATAAAGAACTAGGAAGTTCTTTCCACTATTGATCAGAGGTGCTTGGCCCTTTGCTTTTTGTAAGCTTTCACTTTGCACCGCTGATAAATGAGGAAATAAAATGAATCAACCAAGAAATGAATTGAATAATTTTATTTTTCTGAAATGGGAAATGCCAGCCACCAATTTTATTTTGTTTATTCATAGATAATATTAGATTAGAAATGAAGAAAATAAAGTTTGAATAGCAAGGAATGCAAATGGTGTGGTTTCCTTAGCAAGAGATAATGCTAGTCTACAAAGAAACCTTGATACCTTAAGCAGAATTTTGTTGCCTGTCAGAAATAAAAGTTTGTTGTACCCCAAATTAAAATTTTTGCTACACTTAGCATTTTGAAGAAATGAGTAAAATTCTTGTCAAAATTGTCAAAAAAGGTCGAAATTGGGGTTTGCATGTCTTGCATGAGAGTCAAAAACCCAAAATTTCCAAAATCTGACGATCTGGGTCTGCTCAGAGAGACCTAGTCTATAAAACCCAGATCTCAATTTTTCAGCCCTATATTTTAGGAAATTTTCTATTTTTAGAAACTTTCTTAAAATAGAACTTTTTTTTGGGTTTTTTTGTGTTTCTTTTGAAATGGATACTAGCAAATTTTTTCTAAAAATAGAAAATTTATAAAAATAGAAAGTTTGGCTTCTAGGGTTCAAACTAATTTTGATTGGTCGAAAATACTTCCTCATTAGGCTGGTATAGTCAGAATCACAAAAAGATCAATTTTTCCCTAGTGGGTCTATTTTTGCTTTTAAGCTTTTCGGAGTCGCAAGATCATTAATGGAGGAATTTGTAATGACCCTTTTTGGGTGGAAGCACTTAATCCCGAATCTTGTGTTCGAAGTGTTCCTCTCTCGCTTACTGTCTATCTCCCTTAGAATATGCCTATATTCTAGAGACATAAAATATCTTCTTTTCTATCTATCTTCTCCTCTTTATATATATCTTGAGTGCAATTCTCCGGTCAGTAATATATGCGTACATATATCTATATGTCCTTGGAGTATGTTATTTCTTTACCCATAATGATTTTATTCCACGTCTGCTCCAAATCTAGCTTTCTCCCTTCTCTTGTCTATTCAGGCATCTAGATATAAAGGCAATCAAGGGTGAAGAAGAGAGTCATCGACCCTTTCAGGAATAGGTATATATGTATATATCTGGCTCGTACATATTTTGAGACCGAAAACTGTTGACAAATATATTGTATAGCCATCGTTTTATTGATGCCATCACCACCTCAAGATTGTCCCGATTATTGAAGGAGCCATCTCTTATTTACGTCGACTGGTGATTATGTGGGAATTGACAAAGGTTGACTGCCCAAGAATTGTAGCATTTTACACTGTCATGGCCAACTGGGAAGTCGGAAGTCCCAAACAAATGCATATTATCACACGACCAGGTGATCAGGGCTTCGGATGTATATGACATTGCAAGAGATAGCCGCCATCACAAAGATATCACTTCTCCTATCGGGCTAGATAGAGGCTGACATGGCAAGTCAAAATGGAATCTCCTTGTCTATGCCGTCCCAGTCTAGCCATGTCCCGGAGATTCACGGGCCCTCAAACAAGCTGGGCCGGGGCTGGCGGCATAGACAAGGGAGATTCCATTTTGACTTGCCATGTCAGCCTCTATCTAGCCCGATAGGAGAAGTGATATCTTTGTGATGGCGGCTATCTCTTGCAATGTCATATACATCCGAAGCCCTGATCACTTGGTCGTGTGATAATATGCATTTGTTTGGGACTCCCGACTTCCCAGTTGGCCATGACAGTGTAAAATGCTACAATTCTTGGGCAGTCAACCTTCGTCAATTCCCACATAATCACCAGTCGACGTAAATAAGAGATGGCTCCTTCAATAATCGAGGATAATCTTGAGGTGGTGATGGCATCAATAAAACGATGGCTATACAATATATTTGTCAACAGTTTTCGGTCTCAAAATATGTACGAGCCAGATATATACATATATACCTATTCCTGAAAGGGCCGATGACTCTCTTCTTCACCCTTGATTGCCTTTATATCTAGATGCCTGAATAGACAAGAGAAGGGAGAAAGCTAGATTTGGAGCAGACGTGGAATAAAATCATTATGGGTAAAGAAATAACATACTCCAAGGACATATAGATATATGTACGCATATTACTGACCGGAGAATTGCACTCAAGATATATATAAAGAGGAGAAGATAGAGAGAAAAGAAGATATTTTATGTCTCTAGAATATAGGCATATTCTAAGGGAGATAAACGATGAAGAGAGAGAAAGTGCTTCCACCCAAAAAGGGTCATTACAAGGACATTCAACTGCCAGGTGTTAGATTCAAAGTCTCAGGTACCGCTTAGATCAAGAAGCTACAACAAATGATCGAGGGACGAAGAACAGAGAATGGAGGTTGAAGAATCATGAAAACTACAGAATTTTGGCTAACTATAGAAAACCAGGCGCCCCTACTCAATTTAGGCACCTAGATGCTCATGCCTTAGAAAATTTTCATCTCCAACAGTCGAAGCAATGGAGGTCTATTTTGCTTTTTCAGAAGCTTTCCAGGAGCTCCAAGGTCATTAATGGAGGACATTCAACTGTTAGGTGTCAGATTCAGAGTCTCAGGTACCTCTTAGATCAAGAAGCTACAACAGATGATCGAGGGACAAAGAACGGAGAATGGAGGTTGAAGAATCATGAAAACTGTAGAATTTTGGCTAACTTTGGAAACCAGGTGCCCCTACTCAATTTAGGCGCTTAGATGCTCATACCTTAGAAAATTTTCATCTCTAGTAGTCAAAGCAATGGCAAGCACATGAAACGAGGAAGAAAGTTGAAAATTGCAAAATAAAAACTAACATTGCTAAGCATGGGCACCCCAAGAGGAGATAGGAACCCAGTTTTTCAAGGCCCCAAATGATGAAATTAGGGTTGCTCACCCTAGACAATGTTGCTCAGAATCTTCTCAGCTCCGTAGTGAGTCCATTAGCACAGCCATCAGATCACCCAGTCAGCTGGAATTCAAGATTTATCGAAGAAGTTTTGACCAAGAAGTAGAAGACAAATCATGAAATCATCAGAAATTATTCTAAGTCTGGAATTTTGGGCGCCCCAAGAGGAGATAGGCACCTAGGGTTTTGAAGCACCAAATCCAACAATTAGGGTTTGCAAATATGTTCAATCTCTTTAGAATTCTGCTAGCTTCGCAAAGGATATCTCAACAAATTCATCAGATCATTCAGCTGCTGGCAAATTCTGATCAAATGTGTTGTACCCAAACCAAATATTTTGCTTCATTAAGGCATTTTGCTTAAAAGATCCTAAACCTTGTTAAAATGATGTCAAAATACAATTTTTGGGCAAGTTAAGTATGGACTTTGGTCAATGTAATGTCAGTCGTTAACGGCAGTTGGTCAGTACCTGGTGTCAAAGCTTGAGCCTGGAATTCAAAGCAGAACATTTTATAATGAAAGATGCTGAAGAGATACTTCACGACAGAGGAATACCCCTACAAGGTCGTTTCAGTAGTCAGAATGGTGTACATAGAGTGTGAAAATAGATGAGAATTTATGGTAAAAAGCAAATCTGCGCCCCTGTAGCTCAGGGGCGCCCTTCATTTTGAAGGTTCAGATTCAATGCTTTTTGGTTGCAGATACATTCAATCTCTTCGGAATTCAGTTAGACAAGCTATCAAGCGAGGTCATCCAAGTTGTAGAACTTCGGTTGTCGAAGGCAGAAGCGGAAAGTACGAAGAGGTTACACAAAACAGAGGACTGTCAATTTTCAGTTTCTGCGCCCCTGTAGCCTAGGGGCGCCCTTGAATTTGACCCCTCAGATAGATGAATTTACAGTTTCCATCTCCCAGAGATCTTTTCTAATTCAGTCTAGCTCTGCGATACACCCATTCGCGAGATCATCGAACATGCTAAGTGACCGTGAGATAGTTCTACTGAGCACATAAAACGGAGGGTGGACAAACATGAAAACGTCAACCTGTACCTCTAGAGGCCAGGGGCGCCTAGCCTTTAGGCCTACTAGATGAGGTTTTTAGCAGTCAATGTCTTCACGAGACTTGTGCGGAATACTCCTAGCTATCCAATGAATCCAGCCGTCAGCCCTCGGGATTTTGCAAACGCCCGTACATGAGGGGTCAATGGAGGTCACTGGAGAATGCAGATAACCAAAAAAATGGTTGTGGGAATTACACACTCCCTTGAAAAAGGGGCCCTTCTTTTTGAGGTCTTAGAAGCAGTTTTCTCACTTTGTCTCCTCCAAGAACATCTCTTCTAAGTTGTTCTAGCTCCGTAACAAGATCAACGATGCGCAAATCGGAGCACTCCAACTCCCGGTGTCAGGGATCAAAATATGGTGTTCAGATGAAAGTTACACTTTCTCTCAAAGTGATAATTGCGCTATTGCAGGCTAGGGGCGCCCTTGCTTTTGGGGTCCTTAACTCAGCTTTTAGATGCCTTACATACAATCGTTGGTTGCGTAATTCTTCTAGTTACGTGATGAATCTATCATCCAGTCGATGGGAGCCATCGTTCACCTGCAGCGGTAGTT
Source organism: Sequoia sempervirens (assembly GCA_007258455.2). Taxonomy (NCBI): domain Eukaryota; kingdom Viridiplantae; phylum Streptophyta; class Pinopsida; order Cupressales; family Cupressaceae; genus Sequoia; species Sequoia sempervirens. Next base: position 68,696 of record VDFB02015263.1, on the reverse strand, counting down.
CGAAGCGCCAGATGGCAAAATAGAGAAATGACCAAGTTTGGAGACCTTGCATCAATTTAATCAAGGGCGACTAATTTTTTGAGGCACCAAACATGGTTTTTAGTAGTCACAGCTCCCAACAGACATTTCATCTTGGTTCTACAGGCTTCGCAGTGGATATCTCAGCTCAGTCACAGCATCAATCAAGGACTCAGAAATCAGAGCTCAACAGGGGCAATCGTAACTTTTCAGTGAGCTATAAATTAGGAAGTTAGCAAAAAATCTCATTACTATTGCTAGGGGACGCCTGGAGAGTCAAATTTGGACTTTTCGGAATAAATGAATTTTTTTGAGCGCACCTGGATGCAGAGATTTCAGTTAACTTATTAAAATAATATTAAACTTCAGCTTTTTTGCATGCAAGCATTAATGGGCGATTTTCTTCAATATTCTAATATTTGGCGCCCTTTTTGATGTTTGGCAGAAGGGAGAATTGAATATTTTACTATTTTTATTCTTTTGGGACTCCGAGTCGGTGGCAGTTTGGCAGAAGGGGGTCCAATCAAAAGGCTTCTTTTAAAATCAGGGTTTAAATCTTGCAGTGGTGCCATAATGCTACGATTTTGTCTATTTATTCAAGTATGGCGTCCATTATTTCTCTCATACAGCTTTAACAAAAGGCAAATTTCTTCTTGAAATTGGCGAATTTCATCAACAGTCAAGTTTCAAAGGCATCAAAAATATTCTTTTGCAGGTACAAGTCCATATTCATCAGCAGATATCAAGACAAGGTGGCGATTTGAGTAGAAGCAGAGCATTAAAAACTTCTATCTTTTGTCTTAATTTCTCCCATTTCTCGTCTTAATTTCTTTCACATGTTCGAGAATTTGGCGACTTTTGAGAAAACAAATCATCTGGGTTGGCTCAGCATAGCTTCCTCTACAAAACCCATGTGTTAGAATTTTTCAGGAAAATTTACTCTAGAGCATCAATTCTCAAAGCTTTGATTTTCTCAATTGAAATTCCTTTGCATGGTAGTGTAGAAGTCAAATTTTTGCAATTCTGACATTCTGGGTTGTCTTAGAATTTTTTTTGGACGAAACCCATATCTCAAAAAATTTGGTGAAAATTGCCCTCCGACAAGGTATTTTTAGCTTCAACAGGTTATTTTTAGCCTTCTAGAAAAGTTGTCAGAATATAGCCGAGTTTACAGTCAACAGGTGAGTTTTTTAGAATGCAGTACACAGATCGAATTCAAGACTAAATCAGTCTTGACTCATGACTTCATTGGAATGGTTGACACGGATCTGCATAAGGTACTTCCAGAAGCTGTCTTGGATCCGATTAAGATAAACAATGCAATACTTCAAAACATTCGAGATTCTGGGTTGCTAGAGGTGGCTTCACTCCCAATTTCAGTCCATTGCATAGAATTTCGTGATGTCTTGTGTCAAACATTACAATTCTACTACTCATGAAATCCAGTCAGCCAATGGACAGGTGATTTGCAGTCTCAAGCCCCAGGACATTGAAAGATGTTTTGGTATTCCTCAACATTCGAACTGTTTGGTCATCATCATGGACCAGTGTGAAAGAGCATTCAATGTTGATAAGGACGTGTGCCAGAACAAGATGGTAGAAAGATGATTGAAACAAAAGAAAAACAAATTGCCAAGTAATGTGGGTCGCAGAGAATACAAGGATGAGTATGCGATTTTGATCACTATTCTCAATCGCGTTTCCGGTCATGCAGATGCAAACAAATTCCAGCCCTGGATGTACTACATCATTGCACAGATCATCTCCAGGCGAGAGCATTATGACTGGGCCTCTCTTATTAGTGACGTCCTACACAAGCAAATTACCAGTTTCGTAGTTGCCCTCCAGTTTCACATGTGTTCCTATCTCGTATACTTGACTGCTTATCAGGGACAGTTTAGAGGTTTGAACATAGTAGGTTTTCTCAGTGTTCAGAAAGTTTACCAATACTATGATCAGCTTGAGTTCACGAAGTCTGAGCAACATTTCAAGCATGTGCAAGAGGCTTTCTTGATGTACACTGTGAGAAACCTAGATCGGGAATTGCATGTTTGTATCTCAACGATTGCCAGAGCAACAATGGTTGATTGGGTAGATTGGTTCATTCAGTTCCCTACATACACCTACATCTGCGTCTACGGATATACAGGAAATCCAGCTATGCTACCTCGCTATCCTTTGATAGAACAGTTTTCATGGAGTTCCTGAGGCAATTATATGATGTTCACCTACGTTTGCACCACAAGCGTAAACCAGCTACCAACTTTCCATTTCAAATGGGAATATACTGGTGCAGGACAATAGTTGACGCCAAGGCTGCAGGACAGGAGTTGGAGAAATACAAACTCAAGTACCTTGTTGATGCACGCGCATATGACCCCTGGGGTCATTATTCAGCACACCTTGGTGGTTGCCCTTACCACAAGCCTACAATGGAGGATTATAGGGTCAACTGCGAAGATGACTTTGAGGTTCGTTGATGCAGCTATAGCAGGTACTCTCTCGCATAGATTTTTGTCTTCATGTCAGAAGATGTGGGAGGATTGTCAGATGATGATGGGGATGTACTTCCTCAATTTTTTCAGAGAACAGGTTGATACACAACCACTTCCTGCTGTTGATTGGTTTGCCAAAGAGTATTCATCTGTTGAGGAGAGATCGGGTAGAGTTATTCAGAACAACATACTCTACCTTGATAGCAAGAAGACCAGGAGGGCAGTCATGCCAAGAACAGAGCTACCACCGGTGGATGTTTCATTGCCATCCTCGTCTAAACCAAAGCAGAAGAAGAGGAGTAACCCTCCTAAGAAGAACAAAGTGCCTAACAATTCAAAAGGGAAGGCACTTGTTGCAGAAACGCGTGTGGAGCCAGCTAGAGGTACAATTCGTAGCACACTAGAGCCCGAGGTTCAGCCTCGCATGCCATCACCTACACCACAACAGTCTCCAGTTCCAGTTCACATTGATTTGGATTTAGACTCGCCACCTCGTAGTGATACCTCTACACATTCACACTCATTAGAGCCTCTTATGACTAGCATAGACCCTTCCAGTGAGATTTGTCGAGACTCGTCTTGGCTTGAGAATCAACTGGGTAGGAAGAGGAGGCAGCCATCTTACGTACTTGATCATTCAGATTTTGATCATGTCTACAAGGATACACCAGACAAGAGGATCAAGAAACAGGTTCATGTAGAGAGGAACGCTAACAAGGAGATAATCATAGAGACCGCTGCACCTCCAGACGATAAGAGCCTGAATGAAGTAGAGGTTCAAGACTTGGAAGTAATCAGAGTCAACCTTGGTAGAAGTACTCACCAAACAGAGGTTGATCTCCTATAGGTTGCAACAGATAGCACAAAGGATAGAATGATGAAAGACGAAGAAGACAAGGCAACCTTCAAGGCTAAAATCCAACAACTTCGTTAGTATATCTCTAACCTTGTGCATAGAATGGAAAACGTCACCACCTCACTCCCTCAGATGCTAGAGCCACTAGCAGAGCAGAATCAGCTTAATCAACTGGTGGTATATGGGAAGCGCTTGGTTGAATGGGAGGAGGAGTTCATCACTCGAGGCCGTTTTGTACTTGCAGAGCTATATCAGTTGAGGTACAATGCCCATGAACTCCGTCTACGCATCTAGGATGAGGAGCGCGACTTAGCAGTTGAGAAGCCCAAAGATGAAATTATGATCTCTCACCTAAGGATGGCTTACGACTCAGTCACTGATGAAGAAGACAAAGAGGCTATTTTTACTTGGAGGACACAGTTGATCCTCAAGGAAAAAATACAGGATACACTGACTTCAGAGTTGGCTGAGAGTAGAGAGCACATGACTAGTGCACTTCGCCACGTGAGAACTTTCGTGTCTCAAGTTCCATGCCGGTATCAGTGTGAGGGTGGTGAGTATGTCGAGCTTATTGATGTACAGTCAGAGTTGCAAACACTCATCCATAGCATTTTCAATGGGGATTCCATTGGCTGTAAGTTAGATCAACTTACAGTCATGTCAACGTTATTTGATGAGGCGATCAAGAGTAGAGGAGAGCTTCAGAGCCAGATCACAGGCGGTGAGGAGATGCTGCAAAGACACAGTGTGCTACAATAGAGTATCAGTGCTCCAGACAATGATGCAGTCACTAACCTCGTGGAGGGGTTATTTGCTCGAGATCACGACTAGTAGACTCCAGGTCCCACCTTTTCAGGATAGACATCAAACACAACAGTTAATTCAACGCTTCTTTCCGAGTTAACTCGTTGTTCCACATCTCATGCATGTCTCTTTTGGAAACATCTTTGTACAGTTGGAGTTTTCATTTAGGGTTTTCGTTAACTGATGGTAGTTTTCCAGTTAACTCGCTTTCAATAAGAACGTGCATGCTTGTACATGTCCATTTAGATTAGATATTTCAGTTAACTAATGGTAGCTTTCTAGTTAACTATATAGTTTCCTTTATTAGGGTTTAGCAATAAAATCTTGCATGCTTGCAAGATTGTAGTTGACTCAAGGTGATTTTAGGGTTCCCTACACCTTTTGATGTCTATAAATAAGAGCTTTTGCTCATTTGTAGTTAACTTTTGCACGAGAGAGTAATATATGTTGTACCCACCTTGCCTGTAATATTGCCGATTCTGTATCTGTTCATGAGTTTTTGCTATGATGATGAATTGTTATGCCACTCCGGTTTCATGTTATTATTATGGTGATTGCTTATCTTAGTTAAATATAGTGGCTAGTTTGATCGTAGATTGTATGCGTGTTTCGCCTATGCAATTTGCTGTCCTAGTTGGCTATTCTTTGTTTGTTCTTAATAAGCCTATTCAGATGAGTGAATCGTTGTGCCACCTTGCCCTCATGTTACAAATTTGTACTTAAAGCTTATTGTTTGATGTGTGTGTTAATAAACCTATTCAGCCAAGTAGATAGTTGTGCCACCTTGCCTTCATGTTGTGAATCTGTACCCGGTTTATCATATATCTATTGTTTCTAATAAACTTCTTCCCAACCAAGCAAATAGTTGTGCAACTTTGCCTTCACGTTGTGAATCTGTACCTGAAGTTTATCGTAAATACATTCCTGCTCCATTTCCTCATGCTCTGTTTACTTGAGGAGACTGGATAGATTAAAAACTTTAGTTTAGTTGTAGTTAGTGATTTGCGAAACTAGAAAATCCTTAGCTGCAACGTTTGTGGTTTTTCTTAACCTTGTGCCTCTTCCAGCTAAGAACAAAAAGATAGGATTCAGATTACTTTTCTTTTCCACGTATTTCAGCATATGAGGGAGCTTCCCCTCCTAATTTGAAAAGCACTCATTACGCAGTGTACATAGCTGTCCGTACCAACTTGCACTCCAGATGTGTTAGTTGTTACACCAACAAAATGGAAGGCATAACATGAGGTCTCAAGCTTCAAGGTGGAAAAAGAGTTAAAAAAATGGCTAAGGCTAGAGATCTTGGGCGCCCAAGCTTTTGGGGCATCAAATGGATGAATTTGTAGTCATAGCCTCCAACATGACTTCAATCTTGATCAAGCTCTCCAACGCAATCATCAGCTAGCTCATCGGAGTTGACAAGCATCATATATTACAAACTGATCGAGAGGTAAAAATCATGGAAACTGTCAGAAGTCTAAGTGGAAAAAACTCAGAAAATAAAAATAAACTTTGGAAGAGTTGGGCGCCCTAGGTAGCCAAGGGTGCCCAAGCTTTTGAGGTCCCAAATTCAGTTTTCAGAGGATGCAGCCTCCAGAGAACCCCCCTCAGAATTCATCAGGCTATCTGTTGATGTGATTTTCGTGACCGCACCAACATAGAATAAAGTTGCCAACGACTACCCTATTCTCTCTTGATCAAAGTGTCCAGCACGCTAAGATTGCGAGAGAGTTCGTGCGTTCAACTCCAAGGTTCCTTCTAGGCGGTGGATAGTCTCGGTTGGCTCGATGTGATTTGTTGGTATTTCAAGAGGACTTACACAATTGTTCAGCAGTAGACAACAAACAGCAGATTAAAGGGTTTCACGTGGTTCGAATGATTTGGTAGGTAAGTGCAAGTTTCCTAACACTAACCAGAAATGAACTGAATTTAAATTAGTGCAGGGATAAGAGATGCTATAATTCAACTCTAGGGTGTGGGACATAGCGATCAATTCTCGCAAACTTCAACCGAGCTTTGCTTTGCCTCGCTTCGGACAGCTTCCACAAAATTGGTGCAATCTTCAGAGGAGTAATCAAAGGTATTCAAATCATGATTCAGCATGAAGACACCATCACAACGACGCATGCCCACATATAAACCATAATCGAAGTTAAGTTCGCAATGTTCCAGTTGACCATGCAAGGCGAACCCACCATCAACGAGCCCGCTAGTGGTATGGATAAGCGAAGTTTTGTTCAAATTAAGCACCACATTTCACAATTACCAACTATTTGCATGAAATGAAATCTACTTTACTTTAAGATACTTCAAGATTCTAAGTGAATTGGAAGGACGAAGAAGCCTCGCTAGCTACTCACAACAAAAGAAGAGATCACCATCAATGAAAACTCTTTTTATTGAGAGAGTGTTCACAACAACCTCTTACAAAGTATTCAAATGGTAGACTTTCCTTCCTTTTAAATCTAAGCTAAACTATCAAACTATGCTACCTTCTATTCTATCAATCTTTCTCTATTCCTTCTCTGCTATTCTAATCTAATGAGGTACAAATGAGGGGGGATGCCCCTTTTATAGTTGGCCCAGTCCAATGGACGGCTTAGATTCAATTACAATGAAGGGCTCAGATTGAGCCACATAAACCCTAACCCTAAAAACCGCCACCAAGAAGAGTGGGTTAATAAATGAGCAATTAATGTCCACCACCCTTTTAGAAGATTATTGTCCATAGACGCGTTCGCATTGTTCTTGTTCCTCTTCTTGACTGCAAACTGGATGAGTCTGATCATCATGGCTTCAACTTCTTCCTTAGTCCTAAGGGTATTTCAGTGCCTGAGGATTATTTTCTTCTTAGCTGTCACTCTTCAACTCTTCAACGCCTAAGCCCTTCATTTTTTTCCTTTATTCTGAACTTGAAAGATTTTCTTGTCTTGGATTCAATCATTCCCGCTTGCCATTCGCTTGACTGCATTGGGTGCATCTTGAGTCCTCGAGGAGAAATTCCAACACTTAGCCATTTTTTATAACATCTCCCTTCATGGTTTGGACGCAAGTGAGATCTCGTGGAGGAGCTCAAAACACATAACTTTATCTCCTTTCAAGGTTGTAATATCATCTTGCTTCATTACTTCAAGTCATCGTGCTCTGGCCCCGACGTTCATCCTGCAAAATAAACAAAAGGAAGAGCATCAAAACACTTTATAATATAAATCCACCTTACTCACCTTATATCCATGTTTTGATCTCCAATGTTCGATTAATCTTTGGATCCGATAGAGTTCAACACTTTTCTTTAGCACAACTCTTGCCTTTAAATTCCTCATGCCTTAGAATATTTCCACATTATCATTCATTCCCCTTAGGGTGCATCTGGAGACTTGAGCTTCCATTTTCATTCCTTAGAGAATTTTACCCATCTTATACTCCTTGGGCATACTTTGCTTCTTGTGAACCTTGAAGTTGTGCCTTAGAAACTTTTATCCAACTTGAGCCTTGGGAAATTTTATCTCCTTTTTGCCTTAGCCAAATTTCCAACCCATTTGCATTAGAAATAATTTATTTCCTCTAGAAAATTTCATCAACCAGGCGCTCGAGTAAAATCTCCATCTTAAAGTCTCTAGTAGGGCATGAAGAATTTCAAAATCATCTCCTTGTCGAAGATATTCAGTACCCAGAAGGAAATTCTCTTCAGAAAACACCAAATTCATGTGTCTATAGATGAAGGGGTACTTTTAATTTTTGAATTTTGTACCTTAGAAAAATATTTCGTCACCAAAGTTCATCTTACTTCTCCTCTAGGCGTGCTTTTTCTTGTTTTGCCTTAGAAAATTTATCCACTTGCCTGACTCATGAAGGGCGCATTTGAAGTACCTTGCCTCAAAAATATCTCAAGTCATCACCTTGATGGGCGCATTTGCTAGGGTAGGAAGGAAATTTCCACACCTTAGAATATTTTCTAGGCTTCCATCTTGACTTGGCGCATTTGTAGGGTTGAACTTCCATTTCATGACTTAGCAAAATTTTCAAACCAACATCTCATTCAAAGAGGGCGCATTTTAGGGGTCATGCTGACTTTTCCGTGCCTTAGAAAGCTTTCCATCTTCCCCATTCCTCCTAGGGCGCATTTGGCTAGTGGTGGAGGAACTTTTCCACACTTAGGCGTTTTTCTTTCTACCTCCTTCAATTTGGGTGCATTCTTATGAGGTGGCTTCCAATTTATCAGCATTTAACAAAATCTCTTGCCTATCTTCCAAATTTGGGTGCATTTAGGGGTCTGTGAGGGAATTTTAAATACTTAGTAAACTTCTCAAGCATCTCCTCTCAAGGGCGCATCCAAGGGGGCCAACAGGAACTTTTTCATACTTGAAAACTTTCTCTCCACCCATTCTCCTCCTTAGGCGCATTTTGGGGGTGGAGGAGGATTTTTCCTTGTCTTAGAAACCTTTTCCATGCCAGCTTCTTAACTTGGGCGCATTTCATGTGCTGAGGAGGAATATCCTAACGCCTTAGTTACTTTTCCTTGATGCCTCTTGAGATGGGCGCATTTTGAGAGTCAAGGAGGAATTTCCACTTGCCTTAGTAACTTTATCACTATCACTTCTTTTCTTGGGCGCATTTGAGGTAGGGAGCAGGAATATCTTCATGACTTAAACATTTTCCATCTTGAGATGAGGGCGCATTTCATGGGTCAACCAGGAACTTGTCATGACTTAACTCATTTTCCTCACCTCTTTTCATGACAAGGCGCATTTCGGGGGTCATGCAGGAATTTACAATACTTAGACAAATTTCTTCATAGCTTCTTCTCCTTGAGGGCGCATTTGAGAGGGTGAGCAAGAATTTTAACACTTAAAACTTATTCCATCCTCCTGCCAGTCTCATCTTGGGCGCATTTCACTGGGGGTGAAGGAATTTGTTCAGACTTAGACATTTTTTAAACTTGCTCGCCCTTATTTACTATATTTAGTAAGTTTCTGATTTTCATTCCTCTGAAGCTTGGATTGATTTGGAATTCGCGCCACAGGATCCTCATGACCTAGTTAAGCTGTTCACACTGCCATCTCGTATTGACTTGCTATTTATAGCATGTTTCTGGAGGTGATTTACTATTTATAGTAACTGCTTGTTTTCAGGACTTCTGCAACTCCGTTCAACTTGAAACCTAACTGGTGTGATCCTCATGGGATGACTTGCCTGTTCACACTGGCACCTGCTGCTGACTTACTATTTATAGCCTTTTTCTGGAGTGCCTTACTATAAATAGTAAGTGCTTAGATTGCCTTCAAACTTCACCAGTGGATAGCTTGAAAGATACTGATTGCAGTGGGATACACCGGTTTTCAGAGATTCAGGCGTTTGACCCCTCATTTTAGGCACCGAAGCTGGAAACCCTAATTTGACTTGCATGTTGCTTAAACGATCTCCGTTTGACTCCTTTTCTGTTGCACTTCGCCCTGTTCGTGATACTGAGGTGTTGGGCAGCTGCCAGAGTGATCCTGCTAAAAATAGTAAGTCTTTGAAAAAGTGATCAACTCTGCTTGCATGTCACATCACTGCGTAGCTCTTGAAAAACCCATAAAGAATAACTTGGCATGCACTAAAAAGTCTTGCATGCAAACCCTAAAAATAGCTTCTGAAGACAACTCTTGAAAAAGGTCTTGATCCTGGTTTGCATGTTATACCATTGTGAAGCTTTTGAAAAACCCACAAAGAATGTTCAGACATGCGTAGAAAATTCCAACATGCAAACCCTAAAAATAGCCCCCGAAGGCTGAGTGCTAAAAGTTATCATCTCATCTTGCATGTTATATCACTACGTAGGTCTCAGAAAACCCAGAAATATTCTTCAAACATGCATTGAAAAACTTTGCATGTAAACCCTAAAATCAGCTCCTAAATGTGATACTTGCTAAAAATAAAAAGTTGTCAATTTTGGCTCAAATTTTGCAAACAAGCAGTTTGACGTGTCATGGATGCAGTGTGACGGATAAAACTTCTAAAGTGCTGAGAAAATGTCCCAAATTAAGCACTTACTAAAAATAGTAAGTTGTCAGAATTCAATGAAATTTTGTTGGGGACCTGCTGGAAGCTTACTAAATGTATTGCCACACTCAAACTTCAATTCACTTACCCAATTGGACTTCAAACTAACTGGAAGATCCAAAACCCTAATTCTTAGACTTAGCCAAAACTTCAATTCAGATGGGCACATCCTCGGAAAGATAGAAGAGACAAAGAGAGACAACAGAAAAACAAAGCCAAAAGACTTGAACGGAGCAAAAATTAGGGAGTCCCCATTTTGAATGGGGTGATGTGTGGAAAGGTCACAACACTATCCAACGAGCCCAGCCAGTAGTTCGTCGGACTCCCAGATCATCCAAAATTGCAAAATCATCAGAAGATCAAGGAAAGCAAGTAAAACTTGAAAAACATAAAAATGGCCAACACTGGTAAGCCTGGGCGCTCTAGGTAGCCAGGGGCTCCCAACTTTTTGAGGGGTCAAATGAAGTTTTTATCAGAAGTAGCCTCTAGGACAACTTTGTCAGATTCACTCCGGCTCCACGATGGCTCATTCTGCCAGTTCACAACATCAATAGAGCTCCCGGAAATCGAGATCAAACCAAGGGTAAAATCAAGCAAAAATTTGAAAATGGTGAAAAAATGGCAAGTCTGGAGAGGAAAAGCGCCCTAGTAGGAGATTGGTGCCCAAGGCTCAATGCCTTAGAATTTTTTTAAAAAAAATTTCATCTCTCAACATTTAAGAAAAACGTCCAAAAGTTCGATGCACAAGCTCAGGATAGACTTCAAAAATTTTAAAGCAAAAAGAAAGCAGATTTTCTCAAACCTCAACTTATTTAAGATGTCTTTACTTTCCATTTCTAATAATTTTTTTGTAGGTGGCACCTAAGGCAGAGAAGAGCAAACATAAATTTTTCTTCAATACAGGATTCGAGAGCCAAAATTTAGTGCTTTTTCACAGTTCATTATATTTTCCAAATCAGCATACAGAGAGGCTTCTTTTCTCATGCTTTTTTCTTCCAGAGCATCAATTTTCTGAAGGAGGTCAAAATTTTCAAATTTTCAGCGATCTAGGTCATATCAGTTCTTGATTCTAAACAACTTTGAAGAATTTTTCAGATTTCAAAAACTTGCTTTTTCCTTGCATGTCCAAGAAAACATCAAAATTTTCAACATTTGATCAATTGGGTCTCTACCAAGAACATGATTTTGCACAAAACCCAACTCTCAGCTTTTTTGTGAATTCTAGAGTTTGTTGCTTTTTCAACCAGCATTTAGTATTTCTCAAACCTGACGACTTGGGTCCTCTTGCAACAAAGTTCCCAACAAACCCAAGCACCAACTTTTTTTCAAGAATATCTTAAGATTTTAGGGTTGCTTTTTTTTTTTTTTTTTATCAACACTGAAAATTTTCAAAAACGGATGATTTGGGTCTTCTTGTAGCAAAATTCTCTACAAAACCCATATCTCAGTTTATTTTCGAAAAATCTGCCTGTTTGAAGAAGAAAAATCAGCAACCTAAATTTAGCTTATGTGCAAAACTTGTCCAAGCATAGGCAAGTTTACAGTCAATCTTCAAGATTTTCAGTATGGAATACACTCCCATCGAGTTCAAGACCAAATCAGTGCTATATCATGACTTCATTAAAACAGTTGAAATTGACTTGCATCATATCAAACCGGTGTTCAATTTGCGTGCTTTGGAAGACGCAGGCAATGTTGCAATCAGACACCTTGGTCACTCTGGACTACTTGCAGCAACATCAATTCCTATTTCAGTGCAAAGTCTAGAGTTTGTAATTGCTTGCATCAAGCATTACAATCCTACAACATGGGAGATTCAATCGGTAGATTGGAGAGTGATTTACAGCTTGAAGCCAGACATGATTGAAAAATGCTTCTCAATACCACCTTGGTCAGGAAGTGTTGTCATCTCCATGGAAGAATGTGGAAGGGTGTGGGACATGCACAAGGAGAAATATAGCAAGAAAGTTGCACAAAAGTGGATGAAAGGAAAAACATAAAACTTTGCCAAAGAACATCAGACATGGAGAATTCAAGGATGAGATTGCAATAATGATCACCCTGCTCAACCAAATCACTGGTCAAGCAGATGCTACAAAATTCCAGCCTTGGATGTTCTATGTTATACCTGATATCATGAAGAAAACAAAATTCTATGATTGGCCAACATTGATCAGTGATAATCTTCATCACCGGATAACTAAATACTTCCAAATTCATGAGTTCCACATGATTTCCTACCTTGTCTACCTAGTGGCCTTCCAAGGAAAATTTAGAGGGTTGAATACCGTGGGGACTCTGGATATACAGCATGTTTACAATCATTACCCTCAACTGGAGTTTTTAGAATCATCACATCACTACAAAAGGGTAAATGAGGCTTTCTTGATGCATACGGTGTGAGACCTAGATAATGAGTTGCATGAACGTATTTCATCAATTGCCAGGGTAGCAATGGTGGAGTGGGCAGATTGGTTTATTTAGTTTCCTACCTTCACCTACATCAGAGTGTATGGCTTCTCTACTGCTCCACTCATGTGCCAAGATATCCTTCAGATGAAGTGGTTTTCATGGAATTCCTAAGGCAACTATATGATGTCCACACCTTGCGGAATCGAAAGAAGCCCGCCTTCAGTTTTCCATTTGAGTTGGGAATTTACAGATGTAGATCATTAGCAGATGCCAAGATAATGGGTGATGAGTTGGCTAAACTTGGTCTCAAGCCATTCAGCAAGAGACGATCATATGACCCTCATGGTGTCTTCGCATCCCGACTTGGTCAAAACTATGCTCATGTGCCTGCACTTGAAGATTTTTGGGCTAATTGCAAAGATGAGTTCAAGGTACGGAGGCACAGTTATAGTAGACTTACTCTCCATCAAATGAAAGATTGCTTGTCAAAGGATATTGAGGGATTATCTGATGATGATGGAGATGTACTTCTTCCAACATACACCCGAAACCAAATTGAGTGACAACCTCTTCCACAGGTCCACTGGTCCAACAAAGAGTCCCTCTCAGTTGAAGAAAGGGCAAGCCAAGTCATTGAGCACAACAAGATTTTCTTAGTCCTCAAGAGGAAGAAGTCTATTCCAGTAGTAGAGCCACCAAGAATACAATCATCTCTTCCCTCTTCTTCTAGAGCACCACCAAAGATGAAGGCGATAAGTCAGCCTCAAGAAGGTGTAAAGGGTAGTAGATCAACAAAGAATGTAAGGAGAAGGTTGGACTTTTCAAATATAATCATACATGAGCAGCCAATTGTCACAGCAGAAGTTTCTCAAAAAGAAATAGAAGATGTGCCTTTGACGCATGATTCTCCACCATCTCCGAGGTCTTCTTTGATTCATATTGATCTAGAAGATGAAGTAGAAGAAGTTGCAGCTGGACCTCCCATGGAAGTTAGTAGAGATACCACATCTTGGCTTGAGAGCTCCCTGGGAAGGAAGAGAAGGAGACCTTCATATCAGCTAAACTTTGATGATCTTGACAACATTTACCAGGAGGTGCCTAAAAAGAAAGTAAAGAAACAAGTTCACTTTGAAAGAATCCAGGTGGTGAGATGATTATGGAGACTGCTACACCTCCTGAAGATAAAAACATGGATGAAGTCGAGGTCGATGATTTCATAATAGTTAAGGCCAATCTTGGCAAGAGCACCAGGCATGCAGATGTAAGTTTGTTCAAACTTGCAGCAAAAAGCCTTCAAGAAAGAGTGCTTAAAGATGGAGAAGATAAGGCAGCCCTCAAGGCTGAAATCCGACAACTCAGGCTATATATTTCTAATCTTGTTCATGGCACTTCATAGGCTACTTAGTTGCCGCCCCAAATTCTAGAGACACCAGCTGACCATCAACAATTAAGGCAGTTGGTGATATGTGGGAAGCAAACACGAGAATGGATTGAAGAATTCATCATCGGAGGCAGAGAAATTCTTGCACAGATATATCAATTAAGGAATAATGCTCATAACCTATGCCAAGGGATTCAAGGATTTGAGCAATTGATAGCAGAGGTGAAATCTAGGCATGAGATCATCATTGTAGATTTGGATACAGCTTATGGCTCAATGGTTTCAAGAGAACACAAGAGACAAATCCTTGCATGGAAAGAACATCACCTCTTCAAGGTGAGAACTTGTGAAAGGATATTTGAAGAGTTTGTTGCATACAGACAAAGGGTTGTTGATGCTCTCCAGTTCATAAGTGAATTTGTTTCAGAGATCCCTTGTCGATATTGTCATGATGATGGTTCCTACATTGGACTTGACGAAGTGCAAGCCGAGTTCCAGAATGTTGTTCATGGCAGTGATAGCAGCGATCCTGTTATAGGAAGGATGAGTCAGATTGCCATAATGTCAGTGAAGTTCGAAAAAGTAGCCAATGAGGTAGAAGATTTTCTAAGATCAATTGTAGATGGCGAAGAAATCCTAGAAAAGCGAAACTTTGCTATAGATAGTATTGATGCTCCTGATAGAGATACAATTTCCAGCTTTTTGGCGAATGTGATCGAGATTTAAAGCAGCAATCATCTAGAAGCTTTCTTCTAGCTTTCTTTCTATTCTTGTCTCAATTCTTATCCACTCTTTGAAGAAGAGAAATAAAACAAGTTGTAATAGTTGGCATTTCCCTGTTTTTATGCTTTCATAGGTGGTTAGGTGTTTATCTTGTTTTAGTTTTAGAAATAAAGCTTGCATGTTGGCAAGTCTTGGTTGTAAAAGCAAGGAGATTTTAGGGTTCCCTACTCCTCTGCGTGTGTATAAATAAGGGCAGCCTTGCCCATTATTTTCTTAACGGTTATTGTGATAGCAAATTGCTGAGCCTATTTTGCCTATAAGTTGTTGTTTAGTTTCATGTTCACTTAGTGTAAGAGCAAGCTTGTATGCCTCTTTAGCTGCAAGTTATTGTTTAGTTCTTGTGTCTTGTGTCAATGTGTTCGGGTTGATCACAAAACTGTAAGCCTATTTTGCTACAATCCTGTTATCCCAGAAGTGTAATATTTTGTTCTTGAGATTTGAGAAATAATGTCTTTTGCCTACTTTGCCCTGATATAATGTCTCAGATTTCCGTTTTATGTGTTATGCTTATATGATCTCTATTTCAGCTTGCATTAAAAGTAAGTAGATGTGTGTTGGAAGAAAATTTTATTTAAGTATTTATGTCAACGAATCCTTCCTTGTTCATTTCTAATTCTCTTGCTTTGCGTTT
The DNA here is from genome assembly GCA_007258455.2 of Sequoia sempervirens. NCBI lineage: Eukaryota > Viridiplantae > Streptophyta > Pinopsida > Cupressales > Cupressaceae > Sequoia > Sequoia sempervirens. Next base: position 53,277 of record VDFB02015263.1, on the reverse strand, counting down.
ACTTGAGAAATTAGAAACGTCATTAGAGTAGGCTTAGTCGTAGTTGAACCTCCAAAAGAGAAAATCTCAGCTATGGCGCTTGAGTTTTATAACCTTGTGCTCTTAGCTGAACAAAAAGATAGGCAAATTAGTTTTAGTTTACTTTCTTTTAAGCAACATCAGCAAAGAGGGAGCTTCCCCTCCTAATTCGAAGAGCAGTTTATCTGTGCATAGCTGTCCGTTTCTAATCCGCATTCCAGAGGTGCGAAATGAAATGCCAACAAAGTTGATATCAGACAAATAATGGTCAGAGGTACTCAGGAATGTATAATCATTGTGTTCAATGTTAAAAAATTGGAGGGGGTTTCCTCTTGCAACTATTTTGGCTTTGAGCTTAATTGTAGTTTTAACTATGATCTAAATTAAGCCGGCGATTTAGGGGACGATACCTAGTTGAGGAACTCAATACATCATAAGCAACAATTGAACAAAACAAGATTGACAATTACTAAATAGCCGAATAAAGTAGATTCTAATTTCAACCAAGAGCTTACACAAACTGGCAAACTCTATAGGAGAGATTATGTTTTCTACTTTGATCGCATGCTTTGAATCAGCTATTATATAGCTTTTCCATACAAGAAATGGAAAATTTTCTAAAAAATAGTAAATTAGGGTTATTGAGGAGAAGTGAAAAATCAACACTCTTGGTAGTGACCCATGTACTCCTTGGAAGTTGAACTGAAGAGCTAGAAAAGGACAAATTTGTTAGGAAACTAAAAAAGTTTGTTAGAGTTATTTAATTTTGGTATCCCTACTTTTTGGGGTCATAACTCCTAGTCTGCATCAGAGGGCCTCAAGAATGCAAAATACAAAAGCATAGAAAAATACCATAAAGGAAGACAATTTTTTCAAATTCTTCAGAATGCTCTCTAAAACTTCCACTTAGGTGGTGTAAGATATTTTTTAGGTGATTGCAAAATACAACCACTTCACACAATGATTGCAACTTAGGAGAAGGTACAATGTCATGGTGCATTGAAACTGTATCAACAATTGGGTTAATGATGTGGTTGATTTCTCTAAAGAACCACTTTCTATTCTGAACTTGGTACAAATGAAAGCAAAAACAAAGAAACATTTGGTTGAAGATAATATTATGGGTTTCTATAATGGGGCCTTGACTCTAGAAGCAAGTAGAAGTAAATCGGACTATAAAAAAGACAAGCAAAAGTTTGCATGAACAATCCTCATAGGGGCAAGTAGGAAAAGAGAAACAATGTACATAACTCAAGTATCAACGCACAAAGGTAACCAACAACTAGCCTCTTAGTGGAAACAACCCAAGATATACAAACCTACATAACTTTAATCTAGTGACAATTCAAATGAGAGCACAAAACCATTTGAGAGCGATCCTCCAATCTTGAATTTTTTATAGAAGACCGAAGTGCAAAATCTTTCTCTTGATCATCACCTTCTAAGGCTTCAAGCACACTTCGACAATTACCGTTATAACCTAGAGGTGGAGCCCAATAGAGAAGGCCTCAATACTCTTTGGGGAAGAGAAGAAGGAACAAATAAAGAAGTTGCAGGAGGCAAAACAAAAGCAGGAAAAGGAGCCATTAACAATGATTCTCTAGAACCAACCAAGGACAAAGGAGATGAAAAAATTGCAACTTGAGGTGAGGAAGGAAAAACCTTTGAAGAAGGCACGAAATGACCACATAATCAACCACTAACACCTTAGAAGAGCGGTTAATGAGAGGAGCATCAAGCATCATTGTCCCCAAAGGAAGAGAGGATCCATAAGAGGAAGAACCAAAGGGTACTTCAAAGATCCCCTAGCACAATCCTAGAGGAAAGAAGATTTGAAGAAGGAATTGGAGGAGCACCCAAAGTAGAACCACAAACATTCAAATTGTGTGATTGAGCATCCCTCCACCATGAGGCTTCACCTAAAAATCCAAGCTCATTCTTCGTGGAAAACAACCACCATATGCCCCAAGCCAAAACAATGACATTGAAAAGCCAATTTATCATAGTAAAGCTTGTTTGCCCTAAAATTCAAGTACTACGTGCTACTGAGCAAACTAAATCTTATGCAAAACATGGGACAAAACAATAGAATAGAAATATCTCATGTTTGATCATCAGATGCTTTATTCATTATCAATGATATCATGTACAACAGTATTATCAACCCTGACTATTCACACAACTATTTCCCGACTACAGCAACTGACTACATATAACGTTCGGCGGTAGTTAGATAACCAATCGACACGACGTTTCATAACAACAGTTATCATTAATCGAGACTTGATTACCTGAAAGTACATGACATGTATTATTCCTACTAACTATAGTTTTATTAGCAATTGGCCAACTACGACCAAGGCCGACTACGACCGACTACAACAAAAGTAAAGATATACTACTTACATCATCCCCCCCTAAAAAAGAAGTCATCTTCCAGACGACTAAAAACCAAAAATGCCAGCTCGAGTTCATGCTTGTTGCTAGCCAATTCCTTTTATTTTCCCTGTCGCTGACTCTCCCTGTCGGCTGAAAGTTGCTGCACATCAACCACCTGTGTATCTTTTTCCACCACTAGCTGATTCTCCTCTGCCAACTGATTGTCACTCTCACCCAATACTCTGTCTCTCCCTACCAACTTCTCTTCGGCAGATGCAACTCTCGTCTGCTCAGCAAGCAACTGCTCCTGCAACTGCACTATGATGGCTGGTTGCATTGCAAATTGGCAATTCCAATAAATTTGATGGGGGTCTGGGGGCAGCGCCCCCAGCGGGGTCAAGGGGCAATGCCCCTTGCGGGGGTCTAGGGGCAGCGCCCCCAGCGGGGTTGAGGGGCAACGCCCCTCACAGGGTCTAGGGGCTTGGTACAACCTGCCTTTTACAAACTTCGATACTTGGTACAGTCTTTATTTGCTTGGTACGTATGACTTGTTCCTTGATACGTACGACCTCCTTATGGCATTCTTTCTAGCTTGGTACCGTGCTTCTTGTTCTGATGCATATGGTCTCCTCCTGATTTGGGTGTACAGAGTTTTTACTTTTGCTAAGTCGTACGCTACAACCTGATGTTATGCCTGGCGTGATTTGAAAACTCAGAACATGCTGTACGTTGAATCCTGGCAATGGATGTTGTACGACCTAGAGAACCTCTGACTGTGAAGGCTGTACGAATTGAACAAATGCTGAATGCCATACAATTTGGATAAATTTTGAATGCCGTACGATTTGGATAAATTATGAATGTCGTACGATTTGAATAAATGTTGAATGTCGTACGCTCGTCAATGCTTGAGGCTGTACTCTGTGACTGGAAATTGCCAACTGATGCCGTACGGTGGAAGTGTTGAGTTTCTCCTACAGGTGTCGTACGACTGGAATAACTTATAGACTATGTACGATGCTCTGAGTACGTCGTACGGCCTGGGCAACTTGTAAACTCCGTACAATTTGAAGATGTCGTACGATCTCAATAACTTCTGGGCGCCGTACGACTTGATGGTCACATGTGCTCTGCCATACGACCTTGTCTTTTCTCTCGTGTTCTTCCTCTGTGCTTTGTGCCCGTCTTACATCCTCCTTACCTGCCAAGCCTCGCCAACTTAAGCCTTCAAACTACCGTACGACCTTCTCTCTGATGTTGGTGTCGTATGGTTTGATCAGGTCATACGATTTGCCTCTGTGGATTTCCCTTATTCTGACCTTTGCCCTTGTTAACTTGCCTCTAAAAGGCCGTACGCTGAAGCTTCCTTCTTTCATGCTTTTTCAAACATTATTTGGCTCGATTGCTCTTTTCCTTAGTTGCCCGATTTTTCCAATGGCTGTGATTTTTATTTTAATTCTCTTTATTTTAATCTTTCTTCTCTTGGCCACTTTCAATTTTTTCAATTTTTTCTTCCTCATAAATTCTCCCAAGTCACTTTTTAATTTTTTCCCAATTCTTTTATTTTTCTTCTCTTATTTTTTCTCTCTCCTTAATTTCGTTTAATTTCCTGTCCTTAATTTCTTCTAAGTTCTCCTTCATATTTCTTTTAGCTTGTTTCTTTTCTATTTTTAATTTTTTTCAAATTTTGTTTATTTAAATTATTTTCTCTCTCCTCATTTTTTTTCTTCTTGCAGCTCAATTTTTTTCAATTTTTTATTTCTTCTTTCGTTCCACTTTTTTTGTTTTCTGAATTTTTTAATTTCTTCATTGTATTTTTTCCCTTTTCTCTCACTTCCAACTGTTCTTTTTTTTTTCAATTTTTTCATTTTTTAACTCCATTATTTTCTCCTTTGCTATTTTTTCATTTTCTGATTCCAACACAAATTTTTCATCTTGTACCTGTTCGGATTTGTGGACTGGCGTATCGTCCAGTTTTGATACTCTTTCTTTGTACTCTCCATACTTGGTCGGAAGTGTTTGGATGGGCCTTCCCTGTTTCTCTTCTTCCTTGATTTCCCCGATTTGTAGCATGTTACACACTCGGTTGAACACTTCATTGTCTTCCATCTACCAATGAAATAAGCCATTCAGTGAGCTTGTCTCGTCCTCCGAACAACTCTCAAGTTCAAATACGCCTTCAATGTTTGGTTCCATAGCGTTCCTTCCTTCGTCCACATCCGACTCACCTCCATCCGATTCAAATCCGGAGGAAGCCAATTCTTCGCTCACGGCCTGGTTCTTCAAGTCGATGACATACTTCCGCCCATTGTTCTCGATTGAGAGTGTGTTCTTCTTCCAATTATGATTTGCCTTCGCGGCTATCAGCCATCCTCTCCCAAGTAGTGCATCGTACACTTTCCTCTGTAATGGGATGACGACAAAATTTAGCAAAAACTGTTGTGTCCCGATCGTCACCTTCTAAGCCATTAGCGTTCCCAACGGCTTGATACCATGTTGATCAGCGCCAACCAATTGGAATGTTGGCGGCCAGAGTGTAGACTTCCCAAGACTCTTCCATGTGTCTTCGGGTAGTACGTTGACTCCCGATCCTCCGTCGATGATAGTATTTGTGAAGATATTCCCTCTGATCTCCATATGCACGACCGCTGGCATCTTCTCGATGTTCGCTGTGAGCAATACTAGGTCGATTGTTTGTTCACCGTACAGTGGTGGTTCTGGTACCAATTCTTTCCTTCGTTCCTCCAATCGCGGTTGCTTGCCATCCACGACAACGTTTGTGATCGCTAGTCCCAACTGTGGCATAGTCTAGAGAAGGTCAGTTACTTTGATCGGTACGATGGTCTACATTACTTGCCGTACAATGTTGGTTTTTGCCTCCGACCGCTGAGAGGTTCCTGGCTTCTCCAGAGGTACTTTGTTTTCCTTCGCCATCGCCAGTTCCACTTCGGTTTTTGCTTCCTTCATCCTTTGTTTTTCTGTACATGGATCTAGGTAAGTGGCCTTTTTTGCTTGTGCTCTGGTGATCGCCAATACCTCTTGTTCTTCTACTTCCAGCATGTGGATACCCTTTTGCTTAGGGCATTTGTTATCTTCATGATCGCCTGGTCCACACCACTTACACAATCTTCCTCCCGAACCTTGACCGTTCTGGCAATCCCTGGCAAAGTGGCCCCATTCGTTGCACTTCCGGCATTGGATCATGGGCCTTCCTTTTGCGTCGTACCGTATCATGTTTCTCGGGCTTCTGTTGCTTCGGTAACCTCCAGGGGATGCATTGCTATTGTACTGGGGCTTCGGTGGTGTGTTCGGCGATGTCGACGGTTCTCCCTGCACGAAGAGTACTTGTGCACTTTTGGCTTTTAAGTTGTATGGGCATTCCTTGACGGAATGTCCCATCACTTGGTAGATATCGCAGAATAAGTCCTTGGGACAGTTCACCTTCTTGTGACCTTCCCCATTGCAGTTCGTACACCACAGTTCTTTGGCTTCTCTCGTACTCTCCTTGTGGGCCTTCAATTCTTTCATCATTCGCATCATATCTTTCCTGAGTGCTTGTACAGTCTTAGATTCACCGTCGCTGTCGTCCGTACTCTCGTCGTCGTCTGTCTTCTTTTTCCCTCAAGAGGATGTTTTGTTTTCACTTTCTATATCCATCGCCCGATTATATGCTTCAGTGTACGAGGATGGAGGTACCACTTTCATTTTCCTTCGGAGCGAGGGAAGCGGTCCCTCAATAAACCACCTCTTCTTCAGGCCATCCGCAGGCTGTGACTCTAGTTTCCCCAGCAAATCTTTCAATTTTTTATTGTAGGTCTACACACTCTCGTGCTTTCCCTGCTTAGTATTGTATATCTCTGTGACAATCTCGCTATCATCTCGTAAGAGTTTGAACTCCTCTTGAAATTCTTGCTTCAATAATCTCCATGTAGCTTTGTGTGCTTGATCTAATTCAGAGTACCAGTCGATGGCACTATCTCGAAGTGTCGCTGGGAATGCTTTCAGCCACTGGTCTGGATCATCTTGTCTGCTAGCTATCCAGATAGTTTCACATGTCTTACAATGCCGTACTGGATCTTCTGACCTATTCCCCATAAACTTCGGCAGCTTCTGCCGCTCAGGAGTCACCATCTTTCCCCGCTGTCCTCCTTGTGTATTGGACCCGATTAGATTGGTTTCCTCGCTACGTTCCGATGCGTCACTTGCACTCTCGGCCACGTACGAGTCACTCCCACGTCTTGTGTCAGCGTCCTCGACACCTTGAGTCTCCTGGGGTTCCCTTCGGTACTCTCTCCGCCTTGGGGTACTGGGCTCAGATCTTCCACTCGTCAGCCGTTCGTTGTCGTCCGATAAGGACAACTCCCGAAAACGTCTGATGCTACTACTTAATTCATCTTTATTCTCATAAGGATCATACCTTCCTACGTACGAGGTGCCAAAGGGTCCTTCGTCCCTTCCTTCCACCAAACTTTGATGTGCTCTTTCAATGGATGTGTCTATTCTTGTCAGATTCTCATGTGTTCTTTTAATACTCTGGTTTATTTCAATTAGATCCTCATCAAATTCCTTACCAACTTGCTTCAGTCTTCTTCGCCGGTTTTCTTGTTCTTGGAGCCTGAGTGATCGCCGAACCTTCTCCTTCTGAGTCTCGTGCCCGCTAGGTACTCGGTTCTTGTCTTTGTTCGGCCGTACGGGCATTAAAATTTATTCAGGCGATCATTGTTGACTACTAGACGTACGTCTCCAACTAGTGTCGCGTTCCTCTTCTTCTTGTTTGGTTCTCTCTTCTTAGCGCTGCAGTATTTGCTACCTTTGGTGTTCCCGATCCTCTTCTTCTCGCAAGTCTTGCAGAATAATGAAATGACGGACCAGCAATCTGGGCATACAATTCAGGAGGTGATTCACCTCGTCGTTCACTTCCAACCTATCCCAGATAACTTCCTCAAGGATCTCCTGTCTATGGGATTCCCTGCGTACGTGATCTTGTAATGATATCTTCCACATATTGATAAAATCTTCAGTCAATAGGTCTTCTCTTTCCTCATTGCTATTCACGGGTTCATCTGCCAGGAGACCCATTATGCTGCCATGATGAGTGATTCCCTAGTCCGCTTAGGCAACAACACCAAATGTTTGCCCTAAGAAATGACATTCAAGTACTACGTGCTACTGAGCAAACTAAATCATATGCAGAACATGGGACAAAACAATAGAATAGAAATATCTCATGTTTGAACATCAGATGCTTTATTCATTATCAATGATATCATGTACAACAGTATTATCAACCCTGACTATTCACTCATAACTATTTCCCGACTACAGCAACTGACTACATATAACATTCGGCGGTAGTTAGATAACCAACTGACACGACATTTCATAACAACAGTTATCATTAATTGGGACTTGATTACCCGAGAGTACATGACATGTATTATTCCTACTAACTATAGTTTTATTAGCAATTGGCTGACTACAACAAAAGTAAAGATATACTACTTACAAATCTGCTATTTCTAGATATGATCCTCCACTTTCAACTATATTTTATCGAGTAAACCTTTTGAGATATCAAGCTCTACTTGAATCTAGGAAAAAGTAGGATGTGAAAGAGCCATAAAGGTACTGAGAGAATCAGCAATGGCCTCCAAATGAATCAATCCGGAACTTTAGTAGAAAGTAGGGAAGTCTAACCCAAACAAGAAGCAATGAGAAGGATTTGGAAGGAGGGTTGAAGGTGTGATACTATGGCTTAAGAATTAAATTCGTCTTCCTCCAAAGTCAAGGAACCTTCTCAAGAATGCTTGCCCTATCCTTAGCAAATTCGCAAAAAATAACAAAAAAACCCTAGGTGCATGGGTATACCTTGCCAAGCATAGCTACTGATGAACCCAAGGTGGCTAATATAGGGCTGCAGAACACAGAGCCATTGGTGGGACGAGGATAGAAATACAGATCATCACACTTGCATGATCCTATGGGGGCCATTGCATCATGCATACCACCCTTTGAAGCAAATTGTAGGCCATAGTTTGAAGACATGCACTTGACAACCAAAAAATTGACTCGGATTCAAGACTCAACATGGACTTGGCAAAATGTAGCCCAAAAGAAACAACACACAAAAACTAAATTAATGCAATTAAAGAACACAGAAGTCTAATTATTTTATCATTTTGTCATAATTCAAACTCAAGATATGTCATATCACCCTCAAACTCTCAAAATTTGAAATTTTAATGTTTCAAAGTCGGAGAATGCACTATAATATAGCAAAATTAGAAATAATAAATGTATAGCATGTAATGTCCCATACCTAGCCTTTCTCTTGGTATTCGCTTGTTTGCCCTAGAATTCAATTGTTGATTAGGTTTAGGGTTTCTTCTTTCCAAAAGGAATGTGTTTCTCTAATGAAATAATCCTAGATTGAAATCTGCATTCACCAATTTAATAACATTTTCACATGCATATATCTGTTAGCAATAATATCTAGATATCCAAACTATATTCATAATCATAAAGCAATAACAAAGACATAAGAGGAGTGTCATAGGTGGATCCGCCCTGAAGCCCTCATGTAAAGCTCAAGAGGTTGTCCATCACAATCCTTCTTGCCTAGGGCTTAGTACCTGCATACTCCACTCATGGCAACACCTCGGAAGACACTCGTCCTATCAGGGGAGAGGAACCATAGAGTCCAAGTGGCCTAAGGCCTACCACCTCCTCTTGCCCAATCCCGTATCTCGGGCCTAAGGGGCAGAGACCTAGGTGGGACCCCCATCTTTCTATAACCCAATCCCTAGTCAAAGGCCTAAGGGGCTGCAAGGCCCAATCCCTTGTCTAGGGCCTAAGGGGCTGAAAGTGGGGTTTTTAGGCAATCCACTTCACCCATGTTTGCCCATCCTAATAGGTTTACAAGCACATAGCAGACAATCTTTACACAATCAGATATATTTGCATTCATCCAAGATTTATTTCATGCCTATAATCAAATATATTTTCATTTATCAATGGTTCTTTAAGTTCATCATTTCCTAGAATAATTCTCATTATGATAAGATTAAAGAAAGCATTATATCAATAATCAGATTAGCAATATCTATTTCATATATTTAAAATATGCTAAATATTATTGCCAAGTGAGTACATCACCTGTTTTGTTGTGGCTCTCCACGTTCTCTGATTCCTTCCTAAATAACATAAATGAATAAAGGATCATAGGATAAGAACGTACATAAGTGCATATGCAATCTATTCATTTATATTAAAGAGTCATATAAGGCTCAATAATTGCTGCACGCATCATTATATATATATCATAGTTACGAGACTCGGACTTGGTTAGGGTGATTTGACTCATGACTCAGGACTTGGTGCCCAGACTTGGCATAGACTCGGCATAATGAAAAAAGTTGAAAAAACCCTAGAAATTTAGAGATTTTTAAGGATTTAAAACTTGTTTCAAGCACCCTTTATTGAATAAACCTTAAAGACACAATAACATCATTAAATAGAAGCAAATTTGATCACATACACAAGTATACAATGATCACATAAGTATAAAGTACACAAATTGTAGTTGAGCTGCTGAAGGAAATAGCATAATTAGATATATAAATATAGTCAAATGTATACAAAACTCATGGAATATGAAATCCATGACATCAAATGTTCCATATAAATATGAAATATCAAAAAACTAGCCACAAGTCTATGGTTTAGTGGAGCCAGCATCCTTCCTACGAAGGCTTCTAAGGGTCCTCAATGATGTAGCAGCTGCAGCCATAGTTTTTGCCTGTGTCTCTATGCCACTCTCATAAACAACAACTGTGTCTCCTCGTGCTCTAGCCTCCTCCTCAGCCATGGCTACAACCTTAGCCTCTCTCTCTGCCTGGTCCACCCAATCAAGGTCCTCGTCACTAAAGACTGCATCTGTAGCCTCAGTGATCCACTCAGACTGTGGATCAACCTCCTCTAACTTAATCGGGGTGGAATCGTGGTCAAAAATCTTCCTGTATCTGAGGCGAAGGTTGTAATGAATATACACCAAATCATTCATCCTCTCCACTGATAGTCTATTGCGCTTCTTGGAGTGTATGTGCTCAAACATACTCCAATTGCGCTCACAACTAGATAAACTGCATGGCTGGCTCAATATACGAATGGCAACTTTTTGAAGGTTCGGTGTATTAGAACCAAACATATTCCACCAACTATCTGAAATGAGAAAAAGAAACAAAATCAATCTCATTTCCAACTTTAATTTTCAAGTTTCAAGTTTCAAGTTCAATATTTAATAATAAATTATAATATAAAAAGATGAAAATTATGCCCTTAAATATATTTTTACTTGGCAGTAATGTCGTCCTACTCTCTTTGCACAAATGAGGTGCAAAGAAGTCTCCTTGTGCCTTAGTGAAGGCATCTATCTTGTGCACTATCTGTGTAGTAACAACAGGCAACATCCGCTCTATCGTCGAGTAGAGCCCACTAAGAATCTCTCTATCTGCACATAGATCACGGCTGAATTGGAAGGCCGGATTTAGGAAACATGCGGCTGCATGGATGGGCCTATGAAATTGGTGGTGCCATCTTTGATCAATGATCTCCCAAATGGGACAATACTTCTCCTCAACTCCACCATAGACAAATCTAATGGCTCTTTGGCCCTATCCATGCCCTCATATATGTAGCCCATTGTGGGCTTCTCCCCATCAACAACTCGTAGGAGGATTACCAAGGGCTCGACAAACTGCAAAGTGCAAACATTGTGAAACATTAACTTAAGTGTGAAGTTGTGAACAAAAATAAACAAATAAAAGTAAAATATGAATAAAAATTAAAAGTAAAACATAATGAAGAATTAAATTTTACCTTCACAATCTCCTCCGCTAGTGTCCAAAACCCTGGCTCATCAAAAATGCAATCAGCCACAACAATTCCTGCAGTGCTTGTAGCATAGGATGAGGAAGACCACTCCTCACCAACAAACATGCGCCTTAAAGCTGCCCTTGACCGAATCAAGGATTGCAATGTGATAAAATTAGTTGCAAACCTAGTGATGCCAGGATGAGTCAACTCCCTCAACCCCGTGTATTGCCTCATAAGGTTAAGCACCTATGTGTGATTGTATACAAATTTGCAAATGTTTTTTGCGGAATCCACACATGTTTTGATCCATGGGAGCTTCCCAAGATCCTCCAATATGAGGTCAATGCAATGGGCGACACATGGAGTCCAGAATATAGTAGGGTGCCTCTCCATCAATAATCTACCAGCAGCAACATAATTTGCTGCATTATCTGTCACCACTTGAACAACATTCTCTTCTCCCACCTCAGCTATCACCTCCTTTATAACCTCGCAAAGGTATGTGGCATTTTTTATTTGGGCGGAAGCATCAATGGATTTGATGAAGACGATGTCACCTAAAAAAATAAGCAAAAGTTAAAACCAATTATTCAATAAATTAAAAAACATAAATCAGCCATATTAAATTATTAATCACTAAATCAAATTCAAATTTCAAATTATTCAATGCATTGAGAGAAGTACAATTACCTCCAGAGGAAACTAGAAAATTCAGCAGCATCCTATTTCTCCTATCGGTCCAACCATCAGTCATGATGGTGCAACCCGACCTCCTCCACTGCAAGCGCTGCTCCTCTAATTGTGCTTTTACATCTGCCACCTTTTGAGTCAAAAGTGGGCCCTTTAATTCATCTTCAGTAGGGGCTTTGAACCCCGCCCCACATATTGTTATGGCATCAACCATGTTTTTCCAAAATGGAGACCTAAAACATGTCATAAATAAATTAATAAGTTACTTAGATAAGTATTGTAAATGTAAAATGAAAAGTTTTAAGTTTTTAACTTTAAATTTGAATTCAATAATGAGATACATCTAGATTCTAAAATTTAAATATAAATTTTAAAACAATTAAACGAAAAAGAATTACCTGGCTACATGGAAGGGAATGGTGCAATAGTACCAGAAGTCTGCAATTGTTTTCTTTGTTGCATCATGTACGTCCTTGTTCCAACCCATGCTCTCAAGCAACGGTTGGGAACCAAGAGTAGTGCGTGGTACAAAATATGAGTCCACCCTAGATTTATGAACGTTAGGCCCAATGCTAACACTCCCACTACCACTAGCAATAGCAGCGCCAACAACACTATCTGTAGTACGTATATTGGTGTAGTAGCAAAAGCACTAGCACTAAGACGGTATGGAGGCATGGAAGAAGCATCTCCAACAACACCAATTCCCTGTGGCTGTCCAACTCTCACCAACTCCTCCCTCTGCCTTTTTTTCATTTCTTTTTGCAATTCAAATGTTTCTAATTGCACCTGCACTTCACGAACAGCCTCAGGAGGTGCTAGTGTGCAGCCCACTGCATCATGGACGGGTATGCGGGCAATATGATATTTCAATCTATTTATTCTTCCATGATATATTGTTTTGCAATATTTAGATTTTGCCTCTCCTTTTTTCATTCCGGGAAATATTCCAGCATGCTTCCAAGTAGGGTCTTTTGTGCCTGGGGTTTGACTTTGAGACATTGTGAAAATATGGTTTGATTTGTAAATGAAAGTGGCTGCAATAACAAGTAGGGTTTCTAAAATTATTTAAGTTGCAAGTAGGATTTGTAAAAAAAAAAATGCAAACTCAAAAAAACAATGATTTTACAAATTACAATGAATTTTTTGTTTAAAAAACACAAAAAAACCAATTAAAATCAAACTTACCTATTAAATCTAGCTTGGAATACAATGCAAACTCCTCTCAATTGCTGGTAATGAGCTAGAGATGCACCTCCTTGCTGGTATGAAGCTTCCCAAATGATTTAATAGCCTGGATTTGTCTTTAACAGTTTGCTGGTTGCCCTACAATGATCTCTGCTTTTTCCTCACAACTCTCTCTTCTCCTCCTATTTTTCCAAATGAATGAAATGAGGTTGCTTTTAGGGAGATAATATAAGTAAAAAAAAATATATTAAAAAACTGTTAGTTATGTTTTTTTTGGGCCTTTTTGGCCTTGGTTGCACTTGCCGCGTCCAGGGCTCCGGACTCTCCTGAACACGGCGCGTCCGGCGAGTCCGGCTAGGACGCGGGCGGACTCGGCTGCGTCCGCATCCAGGCTCCCAGGACACAACCGGGGGTGCTCGGCTCGGGACTTGCCAAGTCCGGGCGAGTCCTGTTTCTCTGATATATATATATATATTATTATTTCTAATCAATTCTAATTTCCAATAATTACTTTGCATATACATACATACATATATATATATATATCATTATATAATTATTTTTTAAGTTCAAGTATATTCTTCGGCTGCTTTCCCAGATTTATGATTGAACACTTACCTATCCCCCGTCAGTTCCTTTTCTTTACTACCATCAATGATCACAGATAATTATTACAGCTTGGGTTTTAAATGTTTTTTCTGATTGTAATATTCTTATAATATTCTCCTCCTCCTTCCTCCCCTCTTGTTTGGATTATTTATCTTATATACCTGATCGGGCCCCTCCAAAGCATGACTTTTCATAGCACCCTTTGGTATTGCCTACACTTAAAAATCGTGTCTCTTGCATACTAATTGTGGCAATTGGTTGACCGATTACTCTTTGCTTCATTAGTAATTACCATGTCTTTTACTAGGGATCGCTGTTATTGGATTTATGGTTTGCTTTATTAATATTTATTATATCTTTTGTTAGGGATTGCTGCTGTGTGAACATGGTTAATATGCTTCTTATGGGAATCAATGCTTTTCCTTGAATGCTTTTTATTTGCTGTTAATATAGTTTATGTAAGTACTTCTTGTTTGATATTTTTATTAATATTATTTTATATTTATTAAAGTATATATATATTTATTATTATTATTTATATTAGTTTCTTTTAAATTATCAATAATAAATTGTAATATTACAATAATTAATGATATTTAACTTGTCAATATTTACAGTTATAATAATAATATTTAGGATTCTAAAATGGAAATTACTTATCTTTATAATTATAATATTATCATTATAATTATAATTATAATAAAATTGCTAATATCTATATACTTCTTATTTATTTTCTCATTCAATATGCTACCATTTTGGGGACATGACATAACAACATTATAAATATTTACATGTGATGATATATCAAAAAGCAGCCAAATGTAATCTACATCTTCCTCTTCCCCCTCCTAGTGTAAATTTTTTGGGCCTTGAGCTAGAAGGTAAGTTAGTATCAAAATGTTGACCATTTTTTTCCTCAAAAGTGCTTCATTTTCGTCCATTGCCTCCAACTCTACTGCTTCTCTCTCCAATTCAGAAAGATCTTCACAAGTAAGTAGGACATCACTATGATTTTTGATAGTCCAATCATTAAAAGGATCAATGCCATCCAAGTTGATGGTGTCATGAGAAGGACCCTCCACCTTTTTGGTTTGAAGGCAAAGGTTGTAACGAACAAAGACAAGTTCATTGAGGCGCTCTTGGGTCAACCTATTTCTCTTCTTCATGTGAATGCTCTCAAATAGGCTCCAATTGCATTCACACCTAGAAGCACTACAAGACAAGACAAAACATGGATAACTAGCGTCTAAAGATTTGGTGTGCCAACACCATAATTCTCCCACCACAAATCTACCAAAAAAACATTTAAATTACTATAAGAACTAAGTAAAAACATTTATAACTTGTTCAAAGTTTCAAGTTTCTAGTTTCAACTTCTAGTATTAAGCTAAAAATTAAAGGATTAGTTTTTTACTTGGCTGTTGTTTTTCCATCCTTTGAAATGCTTGAGTTAAAGAAAAGAGCCTCCCCTTCGCAACCTTGTAGACCTCCAATTCATCAAGAACTGTTTCTCATCTCAATTATTGGCACCGTTGTATTAATGCATGAGACAATGTATGCCATGACCTCCTCATTGGCCTTAAATGTATTAGAGAAGTAGAACTTTGGATTTAGGTAGTAGGCCAAAGCATATATTGGTTGGTGGAGTTGGTTTGTCCATCTATGATCAACGATATGCCAAATTATTATATATTTTCTTTTGTTTCCACCAAAGTAATGCAAAATGGCCTTTTTGGTCTTTATCCATAGCCAAGTAACCCATCAACATGCCATCCTCATCTACCAAACAAAGAACCTTGACCAAAAGTTCTATCCTAAAAAATTGAAAGCAAATGTGAAATTATTACAAAATTAACCAAACAAAAAAAAAAAAAAGAAGATAATTCCGTATAAAATGTTTATATTTGTTACTTACCTTGATTGATGTAATGTCCCCTTTCTAGCCAGTGGTTCGAGGGATAGGGTTAGCCTATTACTACGGTTCCCGTAGGCTAACAGGATGGTTAGGGGATCGTTCTGAGGGGTTTTAGGACTTGTTCCTTGCTACTTACTATTTTTAGTAACATCAGGGTCAGTAACGACACACTTGCAGTTCCTTGCTAAAAAAGAAAAGGAAAAAATATTTTCTACAAAAGTCAAAGTCAAAGTCAAAATCAAGGGAAGAAAGTCAAAGTCAAAGTCAGGAGATAAGGATTGCAAAATATCTTATCCACAGAGGATAAGGATGACAACTCAGGATAAGGATTGCAAAATATCTTATCCACAGAGAATAAGGACGACAACTCGGAGGATAAGATTGACAACCCATAAACCAAAAAGGAAAATCTTATCTACAGGGGATAAGGATTGAAAATATCTTATCCACAAAGGATAAGGATGACAACTCAGAGGATAAGATTGGAAACTCATAAAGGAAGAGAGAGAGCTTGATTGTGAGGGTGTGGAATATTATATAAAGGATTTTTGAAAAGGGATTTGCATTCTTGAAATCATTCGACACTTGTCTATTTTGAAGAAGCTTTGGCTTTGAAGAAGAAACCTAGGGTTTCGCAGTAAATTCAATCTTGGAGAACGTAGCCTCTCTTTGATTGTGCTGGTGGCTTCATACGGAGGTCATAGCTGAGCATCAATGGAGTTTATACAAATCAGAAAGTGATTGTCTTCAAAGATTGTTCAAGGGTTTTGAAGATTATTATTTGCAGATCATAAATTTTCAGAGATAAATATCATTGAATATCTTTATTGTTGTCAATGATCTTCATCATTTGGCACATGGGGTTTATTGTGCATAGCTGAAGAACTATCTACAGGAGTTTCCAGGGTTTGGAGTGTAGACTATAGATAATAAGAAGAACGTTGCTTCTGAGTAGTTTTATATCTGTTGAGAAAGGGTTTTAATTGCTGTTAGCGGTCACTATTGGCAGCCACATGTGGATAATGCTCAGGCCATACTCATTCCAAGCTGGGCGTGTGAATCTTTGAAATGAAACGCCTAACCAATCTGCTCCAGTCTTCATCATCAAGGATGGCTAAGGCAAGGCATCTAATGTGCATCAGTTTAATGTTGGAGAAACCAACATCTGATGCTAAGCGTCCATAAGTGAGGGTTTGTTGTTAAGTTTTCCAAAGAAGCAATATCATTGTTTTGGCTTTCAGCTGCAGGATCATCTACAGCAGTCTGAAGTTTATTGTTCAGTCCGTACATACCCCTTCAGCCTTCATTCTTTGACCATAGAAGTCACACTGTTGAAGGAATAACTCACAGGTATGTTGTGATCAGTTTGGCATTCCACTCTTTACATCTTGTATCCGCTGTCATATTATGTTTACAGTCTGATCTAAAGTGTATCAGACCGGATATCTGTGTATTTAGACCTGTCATAGTGATAATAGAACCAGATTTGAGGTTGAATGTTTAATATTAGGCCATGCTATGAAGTGTGTGTGGTTTAGAAAAAGATATTAGAAGTCTGTTCCAATCACTGTATCTTCAGTTATAAATCATTTTGGTACTGCTGTTCTTTATATTGCAAAAACCAGTGATGTATCCAGATGTTGTATATGATTGCATATTGTGAACCATTTTATCTACTATGTCAATGCTCCGAGTATGATAAAGAGGAACATCAAACAAACTGAAAATATCAGTCAAAAAAGAAAATTAAATTTCCATTTTGCGGTGGGACACTTCAATTGACTCCTCAATATTTTTGATGGAATCAAAAATTGTTTTCTAGCTTTCTCCCCTTTGGTGTTTTAGGAATATGGAGGCTCCATCTATGAATCGAACACAAACATTTGCTTGAGAGAAGGAATTGTAGAAAAAATGCTTTGCAAAGTGAGGAAGTGGCTAGCAAAGTGTGTCACTCTTGGTCACACAATCTCCTTGTGATTCATGTGCTTTCTCATAAATGAAAGGACCCAAGTATGCTTGTAAATATAAATTTGGTAACCTATTTAACATCTTCAATTATACTTTTGATCCATCCAATCCTCCCAATGTCCTCAAGCATCAAATCTAGGAAATGTGCAACACAAGAAGCCCAAGAAATCGTAGGATGCCTCTCCATAATAAGTCTCCACATGGATAAATATGTTGTTGTGTTGTTCATGATAATTTGAACAACATTCTCAACCCCAACCTCTTGGATCACTTTATCCAATAGATTGCACAAAGTCTTAGCATATTTGACTTTGTGCGAGGCATCTATGAACTTCAAGAACGCCAATGTGCCATTAGAAGCCACTAAAGGAGAGTCGTATGCCACCCACTTGTCCATCCATTTGATAAGATGTTGCACCTCTTTCTCTGCCATACTTTATCTTGATCATCAACTAAATCTGTTTTTTTTTAATGGCTTTCTCTAGCAATGGCCCACTCAAATCCCTTGTTGTTGGAGTCCTAAATCCTTACTAACAACTATCAACGCACTCACCAACCATTTTCAATATGGGTCATTTGCCGCATTGAAGGGTAAATTATTGAAGTACCAAAAGTTTTTGCCATCCTAGCCTCATGGTATTTTTCCTTATTCCAAGCAATACATTTTGTAGACACTTAAAATTGTCCTAGGCCCACGACTTCTAATTCTCCACCATTCACCTTTGTCATCTTTGAAAATTAAATAATTTTAATTATTTAATTAATTAATTTCTAGCTTTATTTCTTCTTTGATTAATTAAATAAATTACGTCAGTAATATCCCTTTCTACTACAATTAAATAAATTTTATTTATTTATTTAATTGTTTTTTCCATCTTTCAACTATAATTAAATAATTATTTTAATTATTTAATTATTCATTAGCTTTTTCTACCATTAAAATAAATAAATTTTATTTATTTAATTGCCTACCAATTTGTCATTTTCCTCCCACTTTTGAATTAAATTGTTATTTAATGAAAAAGTTAACCTATCACATGTCCTCTATAATTAAATAATACTTTTATTATTTAATTATTCATTTAAATTTCTCCTACAACCTCTTTATCCGTGCCAATCTTATCTTTCACATCAAATTTTATCTTTTGACATCTCATTTAATTCTAGCCCTTGATTGAGTTGTCTTATAATTCAATCTTAGCCATTCATTCTTATCATTGCCCTAATTTTGCCCTAACCCTATTCCATACTACAACTTTCATTCTTGGCCATTGATTGACATATCTCTTTGACATCCAATCTCAACCCTTCATTCAAAATTGTCTTTTCTATAAAAGACCCTTGTCCTTATCATTTTGACATCTAGTCTGTCTACATCTTATGTTATCTAATTCATATGCAAGTACATGCTGCTAGTGTGAGACAACAATCTTCAATATTTTGCTAGTCATTGTCATAGGCTTATTATTGCACACTCAAATCTAAGGGCATTAAGTACATTCAAGCAAGATGGAGAAGAACAGTGGAGGCGAAGCAATGATGGCATGAAGACTTTATGGTGATATTGTTTTATGTTTCATGTTTTTATGCTTATTTGTGCTCCATTGTTGGTTTAGGGCTAGTTTTTATGCTATTTTACATTAACCTGGAATTTTTCCCTAGATTACACCTTCAAGTGAAGGTTGTGCACCTAGAACATTGCATGGAATAAAGAAATTTGATGTCAATGAAGAACGAAGATAGTTAGAAGTAGAATCCTTGGAAGTCTCACTAATAGAGGAAAGTGGATGACAATTGTTTGGGGCAGCAAAGGAATTTGAAGATAAATCAGGATTGGCACTCATTGCTGCTGCCATTGCTTCCTTTGCTCTCTACTTTTCCATTTTGTTCATTTCATACCTGGAAAGTAGGCCATTCATTTCTTGCATAACCTCTTCAGACACACTAGGGCACACCTTCACATCATGTCCAGGTATTTTAGCAAGGTGGTATTTTAATCAATTAATTTCCTGTCATAAGAAGCTTACTTTCATTGCAACGGACTTGGCCCTTGATAGCACTTGACTTTCCATACTTCCATGTAGGATCTCTCTTACCACTCATTTGTGTTGAACTTGACATTGCTAATTTTAACATAGAAAAAATTATATCAGCAGTATTTTGAGAAAACAATCAACAAACAAACTAACACACATTATAAGAGAAAATATAATGCAAGTACAATAAAAAAATGTTAGGAAATGATGGGGGGAGGGAATTGGACAACATTTCCCCTAGGTTTTCAACTTTCTAAATTTCAAATAAATAAATAAAAATAAAAATAAATAGACACATATTGGTTTGAATCTTTGAAGGTGCCTTAAAATCTCCTTATAAACCCTTCTCTTAGAGTGTTTTTGTCACATGGATGCTGAAAATGTCCTTTGTTGGGAGAAATAGGACCAAAAATATCAAAAAAATGAAGTGAAATGCTGAAATTGTGTGGGTTTTGTTATAAACTGTTGCGAGGGGAGTCCGTGAGTGAAACTTAGCCAAGTTTTGAATCTTTGAAGGTGCCTTAAAATCTCCTTATAAACCCTTCTCTTAGAGTGTTTTTGTCACATGGATGCTGAAGATGTCCTTTGTTGGGAGAAATAGGACCAAAAATATCAAAAAAATGAAGTGAAATGCTGAAATTGTGTGGGTTTTGTTATAAACTGTTGTGAGGGGAGTCCATGAGTGAAACTTAGCCAAGTTTTGGCAAGAACTCTTTGAGTACTTGGTTTAAAACTTGGTTTAAATCAGCTCGAAAGTCCAAGTTGACTTAGTGTGGCAAGCTCAAAAACTTGTGAATTGCAACGAGTCAGCTGAGTACTCAGTGAGTTTTCAATCTATGCTATATACTATCCACAACGACTTCAGAGATTTTAGGGGCATAGGAGGAACAGCAGTGGGCTCCATTTTTTCCCCTAGAAACAAAGAAATATTGATGTCCATGAATGATGAGAATATATCAAAGGGACTCAAAACTCAAAAGTATGGCAGGTCACAACAGTATAAGTTTAATGCAATAAATACACAGAGTAGGAGTACCTTGAGAAGTTAATATATTTGCATAAATGGAAGTTGATCTGAGTCATGACTGGAAAAATCCATGAAGTGGCCATAAAACTATCATTCTAATTCATATTGTTATGAAAATTGATGGGAAATACTCAGAGTTCTCAATGTGCTCGTCATGTTTCACATTGCGATTCCACTGTTTGACCCTCCAAACATGGAGGAAAAGTAAAACAGCCCAGGACCAAAGATTGCATTTTATCCATGTCTTGATTATAAAATATATGTTTGAGCTACAATTTGATATGCAGGACCTCTATCTAGAAGACTAGAACCCAAGGCGCCCACCATGTTGCAGGTAAAAATTTATGAGCTTGACCTGCCAAGTGTGGGAAAGTCTTTCAGTTTGGTTACAATTTGGTCATTCACTCTCAAAACAAACTGAATTTCAAATTGGAGAAACTAGGCAACTTAATTAATGTATATACAAAAAATTACACCCAAATTCATCCATTTGATCTCCCAAAACATTAAAAACAAGTTGCAAGTCCAGAGATGCCTTTTTTGTCTTTTATTGGATGTGGGACAAAGTTGAGGTGTCAAAATGGATCCAAGAACCAAGTCATCATCTGAGAAATTCAAGCCTGGAATATGAAACTTTGGAGATCTCAATAAGCACTTCAAAATATTAAATGCATTCTAACTTGTCAATGAGCAGTGGTAAGAAGGTTGCAGCATTGATCATCTCATCCTTTCCATAGTTGGCATGAAGAGTAAACAAATTTAAAATTGTC
This sequence comes from Sequoia sempervirens, assembly GCA_007258455.2. Classification (NCBI taxonomy): domain Eukaryota; kingdom Viridiplantae; phylum Streptophyta; class Pinopsida; order Cupressales; family Cupressaceae; genus Sequoia; species Sequoia sempervirens. The sequence goes on along the minus strand of VDFB02015263.1, from coordinate 31,800 downwards.
AATGGGCAGTGATTAGAAAGTTGCAGCACTTTTCATAGATGAAAGTTCATACTCCAAGGAAGCTTCTTCTTTGTATTTCGGTAAATAAAGCATAGCTTACTGGAATTTGTCCTCATGATTGGCTCCTTAAGGTAATTTTTTGCATTCTTTAATGTGAATAAGTTTATTGTGTTGATTATTATGTTAATTTACATTTCCAAGGGTGTATATAGTGGTATGAGACATTGTTTTGGCATGTCTCCATATACCTAAAAATAAAGATGATGGGAAAGAGTTTGGATAAGATCAGAAACAGAAGGCATTTCTACCCTACATAAAGAAAACTATAGACCAAATCACAATAATTTTTATGAAAAGGTATTGAAACCAATTTCCTACCTATTAATATCCTGAGAACAAGTTAAGGTTGGCCAAGACAAATGTCACCCAAAAAAGAGTAGCAGGGTGCATATGATAGAATGTTCGCATGGAAGACCATGCACTGGGGAAACAAGTAGATCCACCCAAACTAGAATCAATGAAAATGATTTCGATATAAAGCATGAAAGGGTGGACAAATCAGCCTTCGTGGAACATTCTCACAACAGAACATGTTGTTTGCACTAATGAAACAACAAGTGTTGGCTAGAGAAGGACACTATGTGAAGAGACATTTGAGAGATGTTATAGAAAATTGAAAGTATGCAACATGAGAACAATATCAATATGGATGGAAGATGGACAACTAGTGGATGGATGACCGATTTTTTGTGAAGGCCTCTAATACATAATCTTAAACATAATCATCATAATAATAACTGGCATTATTAATATTAAAATCGTTTGAATGGCTTACTCTTTTCAAAAATACTAAACACCTATTACGTCTTGTAATTAAGGAACAATAAAAAACAATCGGAAAAACTTATTTTTGATCTAATCATTTCCTAAATAGGGGTTTTGAAGGAGACTTGACACGTCAGAATCAAAAACATTACGCAGTTGTATCCAGACATATAGTATTATGTTTACTTCTGAAAATCGCAAATCTTTAATATCTACATATAACTCATCCATGTCAATAATAGATTTCAGCTTTAGTAGCATGTATTCTCAATATGGTTGCATGTGCTTCATCCTAAGAATATATAAATCTGATTCTCAGTTGTTTTGAATCCTATTTGAGGCGTGAACACTTTGGAATCAACACATGATGTATATTACGGTTTACAGCTGTAGCACTCATCTTTTTTCAGCCCATATATGCTAAATCAACAGCATTGAAAACAGAAGATTTACTAGGCATAGGTTGACCAAATTGTGTATCAATTTGGGGAAGCCCGCTTCATCTAGCAATTGAAATGGGAAGTTGTATGTAAATTCCAGTGTTCCACGGGGACGCGTCCCCCCGGAAAAACCACCCGTTTCCGAGATGGGGAGACGACTAGGAAGCGTCCCTCCGCCGTCCCCCCGTTTCTCCGCCGTCCCCCCCGAAGTCCCCTCGTCCCCCCGAAGTCCCCTTCTGGGAGACTTCAGGGAAACTTCTAGGAGACTCCAGGGAAACTTCTAGGAGACTTCCAGAAGTCCCCTCCACCCAAGGAAACTCCTGGGAAACTTCTGGGAGACTCAAGGGAAACTTCTAGGAGACTCCAAGGAAAATCTGGGAGACTCGAAGGAAACTTCTAGGAGACTTCCAGAGGCATGAGGCCATTAGCCTGGAGCCATTTACTATTAGCATTTACTATTTTGTACTCTGTTTTTGAAGTTTTGAAGTTTGAACATTGATGATACAGGGATAGTTGATTGTAATTATGATTCATGAATCATGATTATGAAACTCAAATTATGAAACATCTAGTTCTTGTTGCATTTTCCAATGTCTATATTTTCATTTTGATTTTCAATGTTCAGTGGTTCACTAGTTCAATGAAATGATATATCATTGCAATGTGTTATTGTGTTTAAACTTTAAACTTTTAAGTTTTAAGTTTTGTTTTTATGTGTTAACTTTACTTATTCCTTAGGCTTCTACAGTTATATAATTATATTGTTAGACATCTTTTTATAACTAATTTTTTAAGTACTATATGTATTTCAGCGCCGCTCCCCCACCACCCCCCCGCCGTCCCCCTGCCGTCCCCAAACTTAGGCCCCCCGTCTCCCATCTCGGAAACGCGTCCCCCACCTTCCCCCCGTCCCCGTCCCCGAAACTCCGTGGAACACTGGTAAATTCCCTTCTGGTAGGTGTAAAAGTTTTTGCAATGTGTATGATTTTTGCAGACTTGGTTTACTTGGTAATGAAATAGATAATGAGCAATGGCTGAACATTCACAGTAGTAATTTGCAATTCTGAAAGTAACTGACTGATCTTGCAGCTTACACATTTCATTATCAGCAATGTATTTGGAGAACAAGGAAACAACCTGTTGATGCGTGTTTTATGACTCACCAAGCACTCTAGAATAAAGAATCCAAAGACACTCTATCCTCTCTTGAAAAACTGACTCGTATGCTAAGATTGCCAAAAAGATCATACAGCAATTCCAATGTTTCGTAAGTTGGGTGTGGATAAGCTCTGTGGATGATGTAATTTTGCCGGTAACACAAGGGATTTACTCTAGCAAGTCACTTAGAAAGCAAGGACCTAGATGCAGTGTCATTCTTTTCTCTTTTTTTTTTTTTTGGATTTTTGGATTTTAGATAAAAAAAAGTGAAAAAGGGAGTAAGGGTTGAGGAATCCTATACTATTCCTACGAACTTAAGAGACAGTAAGGATTAAGTGAAACCAAAGAACAATACTTTGTTTCGTCACGCTATACGACAACTACACAAAGCAAGTGCAATCTTCTGGGAATTTGTGCTTAAAATTTTCTTACTACGAACAACACCATCAATAGAACAATATTATTCGAAGTAACACAATGAAGCATCCACATTAAAAGCTTAGTCTAACTTTATGCATTGAATAGAAATCATCCATCCAAAGAAAGTAAGAGCAAAGTTTCATTAACCTTTACGATCAATCTATCATTCCCTTAACATACATTCAAAAGAAATTCTAACTTAAATCTATTCAATGAGGAAGAGAAGTATGTAACCATGCAACCATTTGACACTGAAAGAATTTGAAGCATCTCATGCATCATGAACTTTATTATCAAAAATAGTCTTTTGCAACAATTTCATAAACTCTTTCTCTCTTATTATCTATGCTCTATATCATGCTATCCATCTATTCATCTATCTATATATGAAAATGAGAGAATGAGAGGGGGTTTATATAGAGTTTTCGGAGTACAATGAACAACCAAGATTAATCTGGAATCAATGGCAGAGATTAAAAATAAACAACCCTAATTAGGGTTTCCTAAAACACAGTCAGTAATCAATGAGATAACAGGTAGTGAACTGAAGTGAAGAGCTATTCTTGAGGAGGCGCATCCCTATCCTCTTTGGTAGCATTATACTGGATGAATTTAGAAACTATCATGTCAACCTCCTCGATCGTGACAGGTGGCAACGCATTGACCTTGAATTCTAGCAGATCTAAATCATCCGAGCATTTAGCAAAAGTGTCTTCCCATTCTGATTCCTGTCATTGGAAATTGCGAAAGATGAACAAGAAGTCAGCTGCCTTAGTCAAATTTTGCTTGAGGACAAGCCCAGTAGTGAAGAAGATTTCCTAAATTTTGTGCTTCAGGTTTTCAAACTGCAGGTTGTTTGCTCGTACAATGTCCTTCTCCAGCGCATCTGCAGCCACAGCTAGAATCTTCTCCCGAACTTCTTTTGTCCTTTCCTCAATTCGGATAGTATCTGCCTTTATCTTTTCTAGGATCTCGCTTCGTGTGATCAATGTCATGTACTAGCTGCTGAAATCATAAGCTGCACTTGGTGCAATTACTTTTCCGTTGACCAGCTCTTGCTTTGACACTCCTTTAAGCACTTTGAGACATGGAATGATTATGTCTCGAACATCCTGAGCATTATCCCATGCTTCTGCCAATGTTGCAATTCTCGAAAGCAAAGAAGAAGTTTGCCCATACGCCAATGCTAGTCTTTCTGCAAATACAACCACCTCTTGTCTGCTGCTGATTAACCATTCTTTAGTCTCCTTGGCTATATCTTCTCCTCTTCGAAAGTCTCATGAGAAGTATTCATCAACGGAGGGGCTGCTGAGCTAGTCTGATTGAGAGGCTTAGTTAGATGTTGAATATACTCCTTGAGTCGTTCAACCTCTCGTTTATACTTTTTTTTCTTTGCTATCTCCTTCTCTAGCCTCGCTTTGATAGTGGCAACAAAATTATCCAATTCTTCCATCGCCTGTCCTTTTGTGGTAGGGCCTAAATTGACAGTGGTAATGGCGTATTCCTAGGGAGTAATTTCTTCCCTCGACTTGTCAACTGTCGGTACAGCAACTTGGACTGTACGATGCCCAGCTTCATCTCTCTGAATGGTGGAGAAGGTTTTGGCAGGCTTTCTTGCACTGACTGCTTCTAATCTGGCCAGGAAATCAGCCAGATCATCTTCTTTCGAAACTTTTTCAGGTTCCTTCATCTTCAATCTCTCTTTCAACCAGTCAGGAATAGTTGGCTGCTCAATATCTTGTTCTTCTTGAATGTCCTGCGCGCTCGGGATTTCTTGGATTCCTCTCAGGGCTGAAATCATTCCTTCCTCAAACTCATTGTCCAAAATGTTAACCTCATTGTCCGATCCCAAAATCTCGGTGCCTGTGGGTGATGGAGGCTCATCATCTTCGGGCTGAACAGGGATAGGAGAGGGAATCCTTATATCTCCCAGAGATTTATCAATGTCTAAAATTTCATTCACATTCATGGAGACAGCAGAATGAAGAGGCTCCAGTCTCTGCTGCTTCCTGGCAAGTTCCTCATTTGCAATTTATTTTCCCTTTGTCTCCTTCCTTTTCTTAGGATTAGAGCTCTCAATTGGCTCGTCTCCTTGGGATGCTCCAACGTTAGAAGAGTAAGATTTTGATTCACCCATTAGAGTGTATGTCAAAGGCATACCCTTCCAGTGTAGTTCTTTAATCTGCTGGTCTACCCACCATTGTGAATACTTGATGACAAGCCTCATGAAGGTGTCCAAGTCTGAGATTTCCAGTTCTGACCAGCGCACAGGAGGAAGAGGTTGACTTTCATCAAAACCTGGCTGTGTAAATTCACCATCATTTTCAAGTTGGATTGGCACACGGAAGAGTTCTATCGTTCTAATCAAGCTGACAAGAAATCTGGACCACAATCTTTTCCTAACATCAAATTCATCTGCGGCATTGGCCTAGTAATCTTCCAGGTCCACTTGGTGTTTATATTTCTTTCCGTTCACGATTCCGATGTGGTGGTGAGGATCAAAATTGGCTCTAGATCGGTACGATGTGAATGGATACCACTGCATTTCTATTCTAGCACCTTCAGCTGCCTATGCAGACGAGCAATATTCTTCCATGTTCCCAATAAAGAATGGGAAAGTGACGGCTGCTTTCTGCTTCGGCCTTTGGATGTTTTGATAAGTCTCCAATTGCCTAAGAACCTCCAGTAGAATCATCCTGTGGGTGGGGTAGATGGGAAGCTTGAATGGATTCCCAGTGAATCCCTAGATTCGGATATAAGTGAATTTAGGAAACTGGATGTACCAGGATCCATATTTACTAATAAGACTCTTTGCTTCATGCGTCAGCCTCTGATGGGTCCCCCCTTGTAGTATCCTTGTGATGAACATCAAGAATGCATCATGCGCTCTTCTGAAATGGGACTTGGCAGACAACTGCAATTGAGGATAACATTCATATACTTTGAATTGATTTTCTCCATTTCCGACAACCTCTTTTGCATATCAATCCAGGATATCTATAAGCTTTGGCCAATAGATAAATGACATAGGAACTCATATGAAATGACTTAGTCTTTTCAAGGTTGATTAATTGCTCATGGATGTTATCACTGATCATTCTTGACCAGTTAAACATTTTGACTTTAGAGGTGATTTCCTCGATAAAGAAGTACATCCATGTTTCAAAGTAGGCACCTTGAGGATTGCCCATTATTCTGTTCAAGAGAAAAACGATATCACTGTAGTCTTCTTTAAAGTCCGTCCGGCGCAGTTTCTTAGGCATTTTCTTAACAGAAGCTCTTGGCTTTTCCAACCATGTTTTATTGATATGAGTTGCACATTGATCTGCCCGATCCTAAAAGATTCTTTTGGCTTCCTCCTTTGTTTTATATGAAGTTCGATTATGATCAGGTATGCCAAATGCCTCTTGGATAGCTGGTTCTCCAAGGTGCGCCAAAATTCTTCCATCAGGAGCTATAATTTGTCTTTCCTGCGAGTTGTAATGTCTTGCACATTCGACCATCAATTCGACACACTAGATTGTTGGAGGAAATCCGACAGCTTGGACAATGCCATTGCGCATCATTCGGCGGGCAATTGCTGTGGGCATAAGTCTGTTTAATCCATACATCCTTTTTTTGAATTCTTCAAAGTCCACATGTTTGAGGTCTGTATGTATGACGTTCTTCCATTTGGAAGTGATCTTTGACTCCTGTTGGACTCCCTTGCTTGTGAACTTCATTGGTGCTTTCTTTGACGAACCTCCGGGGGTGGTCATCAACCTGCGAGAAAGGGAATACAATAGATGTTCAATTATGATTTCTTTAAAATTTTCTTGTGAAAATTCTAACTTTCAGCTTGTAGAAAGTTAAATTCGATGGAAAAAGCAAGCTGAATAATAACACTTAGTGAATTTTTTGAAGATAAAATGAAGACAAAGGTAAAAACAATTCATCAAACTTCGGGATTATACTCTGTGACTGGCAATTTAACTGTAAACTTCAAAAATCTGGTCTTTATTGCCGAAAAAGCAAGCAATCCTCTGAAAATTTCGACCTTCAGCTTAAAATTCTACCTCTTTCTTCATTCTTTCACCTCAAAAAATAAATCAATCACTCAACTCTCAAAATTCCTCTCTTTCAAAAAAAAAATTTCTCTCTCGAAAAATTTTTAACTCTCGAAAAATTTACTAACTCTTGAATAATTCTCTATCTCTAGAAATGGAGAGAGAGCTAAACCTCTTCTCAAATCGAAATTGTGAGTTGATAATGACTTGAGAATGCCTTATAAGGTTGAAAAATTCAATCCATTTAGCAATTCTTTCAAGTTCATCAAATGTGGACTCTTGTTTATCGAGAAAAGTTTCTAAATTTTTAGTTCTTCATCGAAATTTTGAAGTCTATCCATAGAGCTCGATTTTTCTCTAAGTGTTTGGAAATAATTAAAGGTTTATCATGTGATTTTTTCGATTTTCACAACCTTTAATTTTTATTTTTTATTTTACCCATGTATTTTACTTGTATTGGCGAATTTTGTCCAACTACATGGATTTTTTAATTTCTTTCTCCATCATGGTTGATTTTCTCATGTCCTTGCCATTTTACAATTCCCCTCTAGATGTTCCATGCCTTAGACAAATTTTGCTAGGTGGACTTTCAGCTTTCTTTTCCATGTTCTCTACAAGTCGGACTTCCAAGGTATTTTGCCATTCATCTTATGGCAGATTTTCTTGTTGATTTTCCAATCATCTTCTAGGCGTTTCATGCCTTAGACAATCTTCTTTCATCCCAAGGGCGGACTTCATCAATATTTTTCCATTTTTTCTAACTTCTTCCAAATTTCCATTCATTGTTTCCTGTGGCAGATTTGGAGAATATTTTTCAAAAGTGTATCTCTCTCATGGCGGACTTGTTCTTCATACTGATCTTCCATGGCATTTATACTTAGCCAAAATTCAGAATTTTCTCTCTTTTCTTGAGCTTGGGCGGACTTTGAAGAAGTCTTGCCATTCATTTTTAAGGCGGACTTTGAAGAAGTCTTTCCACTTGTCTTATCTCCTTGGAGCGGACTTGAAGTGTTTCCTTCCATTTGCTTGAGCAAGGCGGACTTTGAAGGCTTCTCTCCACTTGTCTTATACTTAGCCAAAATTCCAACTTTTCTTCCTTACTAAGCTTGGGCAGACTTTGAAGAAGTCTTGCCACTTAGGCTGGGCGGACTTTATGAATATGTTTCCATGTGTTTCAAGGGTGATGGGCGCACTTTGGAGAAGTCTTGCCATTCTACCAAGGGTGGACTTCATAGAAACCTTGCCATTCCGCCATCTTGGCATAGGCGGACTTTCCATCATCCTTTCCAAGTGCAAGTCGGACTTTCCTTAGTCTCTTCCATTCCATTCAAGAGCTGGGCGGACTTTGAAGAAACTTTTCCAAGTCTCTTTCCTTCATGGCGGACTTCCAAGATGAATTTCCAAGCATCTCTTGGCATGGGCGGACTTCTTAAACCTTCTGCCATTTCTCTTTCCATTGCTGGGCGAATTTCTTCAGACTTTTATCATCTCAGCCAAGAATCTTATGCTTTTTTATTTGCCTTTTGTCTGATTTTTCATGATTTTTGCATTGATTTTTTGATCTGTTTTCATTCTTTTCCAGATTTTTACCTGTTTTCAGCAGATTTTTGATTGATTTTGCATTGCTTTTCATGCTTTTTATCTGATTTTTGATTGATTTTGCATTGCTTTCAATGCTTTTTATCTGATTTTTGATTGATTTTGAATTGCTTTTCATGCTTTTTACTTGATTTTTGATTGATTTTGCATTGCTTTTCATGCTTTTTACTTGATTTTTTAGATTTTTCAGTGATTTTTGCATGCTTTTCAGTCTAAAGATGGAAACTTTGACTCCTTGATTGGTGGGACCTTGGCACTTGCCAAAAATAGAAAATTTCTAAAAATAGAAAAAGCAAAAAAGCAACTTTCTAAAAATAGTAAATTCCGGAATGGTCCAAAAGTGCCAAAAATGAAAAAAGCAAAATCCCTAAAAAGTAGGAAGTGTCAGAATTGGGCGAAAGCACAGGCGATCCTCGTCTGCAGGGTCTTATGAACACTCTATGACATTTACGTGCAGTTTCAGGCTTAAAATTTCAACTTGGCTCGAGTGATGACACCAGACTCTAACTTGAAACCCATGGAGCGAAAGAACTTACGAAATTGCAACTCAAAACTAAACCCTAAAAACAAACCATCGAGGGTCCCCATTTGCAATGGGGCGATGTGTGAAATAGGTCACAACACAACCCAAGACTGAACAGCAGTTCATTAATGGCATATTTTCATGTATCTCAGTCTATGACAGTTAGTATTTGGACACATTTTCAGAATTTCATTATATTTGGACTGCTGTAAGCACACTCAGATTTAGAACTCAAACTCAGCACACTTTCAAGGTTTTAAATGGAACTGAGAATGCAACTAATTGAATAGACAATGCCCAGTTAGAATGTGAAGACTTATGAGACTTTGACAGCAGTAATGTTTTGGGTTGTAACAATAATACAATGCAATTTCATGAGTATCACAAGTGCTGAAATTCACATACAGCTGTCTTAGACCTGGCATATCACATTAAATACTGCAACAAGCAAGTAATCAACAGTTTCCATCACATAGTAAATGATTCATAACATCAAAAACGTTCAGACCTGGAAGTCAGTTCACCCGCAGTCTTGAAGAGCAGAAAATGATCTCAGAGGTACCCAAAACGCGAGATTAGCAGCTAACAATCATGAAAATCAGTCGTTTCTTCTATACAAGGGCGCGCTCAGCAAAATAGTCTTCATTCACCAGTTTTTACTCTCAGCAAGTGATCATAACTCGACTTAGGGCTGCATACAGAGTCGCCTATATCAGGAAAACATGTCCCTTTATATTTTCTTCGAAATCTTCAGTCCCACGAGTTGGATAGGGTACCAATGCTTGAAGAAGATTGTGCCTAGGTTTCCCTATTAAATCACATGCTCAATGCAGCTCCAATGACAAAGGATTTGGAGGTTGATACAACTTGAAACTCAGCATCAAATAACCACAAAATCAAAAGCAAACTTCCCAGCTAGGGCAGGCTTGTTTCACTGCCGAACTTGGCTTCCAAGGGTATGTTCCCTCAGGCGCAAAAACTCTCGAGAGCTCTTCCGTGAGAAAATATGAAGTTCAAAGTTGTCAAATGTTTTTCCATTTCTTCCTTTTGTATTTTCCCCTTCAAAAATAAAGTGACTTTTGTATAGTTTCTTTTATGAAATATTTCCATTAGTCACTTTTATAATATTTCATATAGTCACTTTACAAAATTGATTTAATTAATTACTTATATCACCTTTAAAGATTTAAGTGAAACTTAGGCAATAGATAAGTAATTGAATAAATGATTCCCTGTTTTCAACACTTGCCTTTGGGAATTAAAAAGGCAAGCAACGTCCCGCGTGGCTAGCGAGAAGGGGACATTACAGTCCTCCCTTCCCGAAATTGCTTGTCCCAAGCAATTGCAAACTCAAGTGCTGAAGAATCTACTCATTCTCCCAGGTGGCATTGTCGGCTAGCAAATCTCTCCATCTCACCAAATACTCCTTCACCACCCTATTCCTCAACTTCTTCTCCCGGGTATCTATAATCTCCTCAGGGACTAGGACTAAATGTCCCTCCTCATCCAATGGTGGAAGCTCTGAAGAAGTAACCTACTGACCCAGTGCCTTTTTGAGGCACGAAACATGGAATACATTATGAATCTTGTTGCTTTCTGGCAGCTTCAACTCATATGCTACCTCTCCAACCCGTCTGATGATCCTGTATGGCCCATAAAATCTAGGCTTGAGCTTCTCTGCTCTACTCTTCTTAAGAGAAAATTGTCTATAAGGCTGCAAGTGAAGGTATACCAAATCACCAACCTCGAAACTGCGCTCAACCCTGTGTCTATCAGCATATATCTTTTGTTGATTTTGTGCCACCTACAGGTTATCTTTGAGTGCCATCAAGATATTTTGAATCTCTTGAATCCAATCCTTGGCTTTGGGAGCCCTGCTCTCACCAAAAGCCATCTCTATGAATGAAAGTGCATCGTAACCATACAAGGCTCTGAAAGGACTCATCCCAATGGACATATGATAAGTGGTATTATAACAATACTCCCCCAAGTGCAACCACTTAACCCATGCCCGCTGCTGCCCTGCAATGTAGTTGCGCAAGTACCCCTCAATCCATTTGTTCACAATCTTTGTTTGTCCATCTGTCTGAGGGTGATAACTCGTGCTCAGAGTCAACTCAGTACCTGCCAACCTAAACAGCTCCTACCAGAATGCACTCATGAATCTACTATCCCTGTCATTAACTATGTACCGGGGTAACCCATGCAATCTGAAAATTTCCCTGAAAAATACCTCAGCCACTTGTGGAGCCCTGTACTTTGTCGGAATGGCAAAGAAGTGAGCGTACTTCGTCAACCAATCCACCACCACAAAGATACTATCTCTCCCATGCACCTTGGGTAGACCTGTGATGAAGTCCATAGAAATGCTCTCCCATTTCTGCTTTGGAATAGGCAATGGCTGTAGCAATCCAGCTGGATGTGTATGTTCTGACTTTTTCTGTTGACAAGTCACACTCCCTGACATGTCTCAATACATCATCCTTAAGGCCCTTCCATGTGAACCTCTCTCTGACCTGTCTATAAGTTTTGAAATAGCCCTGATGGCTTGCTAAGGGAGTGTCATGAGAAGCCTGCAATATCTTCTCCTTTAGTCTAGATTTTGGCACCAAGTAGATCCTATCCTTGTAGTAAATCATATCATCCAGTGCTCGGTACATATCATCTTGAATCAATCCATCCATCAACTCACAAGCAAACTTATTCTTGGAGTACTCCACCAACAAGAGGGACTTCCAATCTGCGAAAATTTCTGAAAGTGAGCACGTTGAAAGTCTCCTGGAAAGGGTGTTTGCCATAACATTCTTCTTCCCTTTCACATACTCTATATCAAAATCATATGCCTGTATCCTGCTGACCCACTTCTGCCGTCTCTCATTCAAATCCCTCTGCTCCAAGAAGTATCTGAGACTATTGTGATCAGTCCTCACCACAAACTTCCCTCCAACTAGATACTATCTAAATTTCGCCAAAGCATGCATAATGGCGAGCATCTCCTTATCGTAGATGAAGTATAGTCTCTCTGGTCCCCTCAACTTACGCCTCGCAAAAGCTATGGGGTGTCTGTTCTGCATGGACACTACTCCTATGCCCTCACCCAAGGCATCACACTCAAGAACAAATGGTTGTGTGAAATTTGGAAGCGCCAATACTGGACAACTACTCATCACCTCCTTGAGCTTATCAAAAGCTCGTTGTGCCTCCTTTGACCAACTGAATGCACCTCTCTTTTTCAAATCTGTCAAAGGTACTCCCAACTGTGAAAATCCCCTCACAAACTGCCTATAGTGACTGCACAATCCAAAGAAGCCTCACAACTCTACGAGTGTCCTAGGTGGTGGCCAATCAAGTATCACTTGTATCTTCTCCTGATGGACTTGCACCCTGTCTGCACTGATCACATGCCCCAAATACAATATCTCTCTAAGGCCAAACTTGCATTTTGAAGCCTTAGCATAGAGTGATTGCTCCTCCATGATAGTTAAGATCTCGTCAAGCTGCCTCAAATGCTCCTCCCAAGTCTTGTTGTAGATGAGAAAATCATCAAAGAACACCAATAAGGATTTACACAACTGCTTGTTGAATATATGATTCATTCAGGACTGAAATGTTGCAGGTGTGTTAGTCAAAGCAAATGGCATGACAAGGAACTCATGTTGATGTTAACAGCGTCAGTCTCCACTTCCAGCGATCTCCTTGTGACAAGATAATAAATTAAATAATAGCCTAGAGCTATTTAATTTATAGAGTCAGCGATTTATCTTGAAGAGGCACTATCTATTGTGGAGGTGCGATTTAATGAAGAGGTTCGATCTCCTTGCTAAGGCCGACATCATGTTTAATGTGGGCGCGATTTGTTATGAAGGGGTGTGAATTTATGTGGCCGACCTCTTGCATTTAAGAGACACGACTTTTGGAGAGGCCAACTTGTTGATTATGAAGTCATGTCTCTCTCCTCATTGTGTATATATGTTCGATGAGACTTCTTCATTTGTTATTTTCAGTTTTCATTCATTCGATATCCATTCATAGTTCGTCTACTCAAGTGCAAGTTTGTATCAAGTGCAGATCGACTTTTGTGTAGAAGGCTAAGATCATTATTAGCAGATTGCATCACATAGTTTCTGTTTTTGCATCTGATTGTGATGTTATTCTTGGCCTCATTATTGGGCTCATTGTAAAGGAGATATTCTTGTTGTGATTCAATAGATAAGTGATATATTGTTGCTGGGTTTTTCTCCCTCAAGAGGAGTGTTTTCCCAGGGTATTTGCTGTGTTATTGTGTCTGATTTGAATTAATTTTCTGTGCAATAAGTTTGATCATAAAACTAACATGGTATCAGAGTGGGTTTGAAGATCTTGATCAGATTCTTGTATTTCAGCAATACTCTTTATTCTCTCTCTCTTCGTTGATCTATTCTATCTCTTCGTCAAGATGGTGATCAGTCTTAAGCTTGAGGATAGACTTGAGGGAGCATCAAATTTCACATCTTGGAGATTCAGAATTATGCTCACCTTGGAAGAAAGTAAATTGGTCGAGTTTATGGAGAGCAAAGTCCCCGAACCTACGGATGAGGAAGAGAAGGTACAGTGGAAGAAGAAAGATATCAAGGCGAAGAAGATGTTAGTTGATTCCGTGAAGGATCATATTGTTCCTATTATCTCCAAGTTGAAGACAGCAAGAGAGATGTTTAAAACTTTGGAGGAGATGTACGAAATCAACAACACAAGCCGGGAACTTGCATTAAAGCAACAACTTCATCATGTTAAGATGGCGGAAGGAGAACTTGTCATCGCTTACTTCATGAAGATTTCCGAATTGAGAGATCAGCTCTCTACTATTGGTCATTTTGTTGATGTCAAGGATTTGACCATGCTTGCCCTTAATGGTCTTCCGTCATCTTGGGAGTCTTACATTCAAGGAATCAGTGCAAGATCGAAACTTCCCAAGTTTGATCGTTTGAGGGCAGATTGTATTCAAGAAGAGTCTAGGTTGGTTGCGAGAGGTATTGGTCGAAGCTCTACAAATGAAGGCATTCATGTTCTTTCCGCTCAATCCTCGAAGAAGAAAGGGAAAGGTGGAAAGAAAGGATATTTCAAGAGGAATAGAGATAAAGGAGCTGATGGTGCTCCCACATTCAAGAAGAAGTGGGACCTCTGCAAAGTCCAATGTTTTCGTTGTGACAAGTTTGGTCACTATGCAAAAGATTGCCCAACCAAGCCTAATCAACATGCTTCATTTGCGGATGTGGATGAGATCTCTACTCAGAAGGATTCTAGGGAATTTCTATTCTAAGCCATGGGCTTGTGTTCAAGCCGTGAAGGTTGTGTGTTGATCTGTACGCAAGAGCAGTGTATCTTACTGCGTCCAGTATTTGCATCCATCAGAATATTTAAAGAGATAAGTATTATTTGTTTGCTGAGTTATATCATTTAGTTGGATCTTGTAATTAGTAAAGAGAGATAGTGGTTTCTCTTGAATTGTGTTCACTGCATAAGATCCTTTGAAAATTTCATTTATTGCAAGTTATTTCATGCTGGTTGTGAAGATTTATGAGTGTGACTCTGAAATAAAAAGAGAATTGCAATTTCGATGATGATTAGTTGGTCACATCGATATCATTCTCTAATGCATGAACTGTGATAGAGCCTTGAACTCTTGGAGAGAGTTGGTTCTACATGCTAACTGCATAATGCATTCAAGAAATTTGTAGTTGTGCAAATTGTTTTTTTGTTGTGCTAAGTTTAGCACTCTCGAGAGGAGTAAAAGATGGAAGAAAGAGTTATATCAGAATTCAATAAAGATAAGTTCTTTATCCCTTCTTTTGATATAATTCTCTTATAGGTTAATTTATTTATTCATGTTCTAATATTGTTCATAAATCATTATGTATTCATGCTATAACTTGAAATAGTAAACCTTGTATGATTCTAGCCTTGATATTTCTTTGGATAGTTATAAACTTTTAGTAATCTCTCTCTATTGCTTCCATGACAAATCTAGGAGCAAGAAGGTGATGAGAGCTTGAGGCATCTTGTGAGGAAGTCATGCCAACCAAAGAAATGATCAAGCGTGAAGTCACAACTTGCAGCCATGGAACTGAGTTGGTGGCTAGAGGGAGTTCACTTCTAGAAGTTTTCTTTGCAATCTTTGAAGCAGGGATCAAGAGGGAGTTTTGTAACTCACTGAGAAGAAGTGAAGATTACTGTGTTGCAAGGCTAAGTGTTAAATCCTTGAAAGACCTCTTCAGCTGCTGAGATTAGAATTGCACAAGACAATCATCTAGATTTGATATTGGTAGCTCCTCAAACCTATTTAGAATAATGTGATTTGGGATGAGGTCGAGGAGGACAATCCTGAACTCTCTACAGTACCAGAGGTGTTCACTAGAAAAACATTTATCTAAGGCAAGCGTTGCAGGCAATCTTGGACGATGAGGTCAGAGGGTTGATGCAAGTACTTAAGATTCAAAGGGAGCCTTCTGAACCTGAAGAAAATGGTTAAGGAGGATGCAGCTAGTTCAGATCTGGTGGATCCTCTATATACACAGTTGATTGGATCGTTGATGTATCTAGTCAATACTAGACTAGATATTTGCTATGCAGTAAGTGCACATAGTCAGTTCATGTGTGAACCAATGAAAATACATCTAGTTGCAGTGAAGCATATCCTGAGATACTTGTGTGACATAGTTGGATATGGCTTGAGATATTCTTCAGGTGTGGATTTGAAGCTGCATGGTTATACTGATTTTGATTGGGCAGGGTGTGTTACTGATCGGAAGAGTACTTCTAGATGTTGCTTCAGTTTGGGGTCTACGATGATATCCTGGAGTAGCAGGAAGTAGTCTTCAATGGCATTGAGTACAGCAGAGGCAGAGTACATTGTAGCTTGTGTGGCAGCTCGAGAAGCAGTGTGGCTTTGTAAGCTCCTTGCAAGATTGTTTGGACAATCAATGGAGCCTACTATCATTCATTGTGATAACCAGAGTTGTGTGAAGCCTTCTGTCAATCCTGTGTTTCATGACAGAACCAAGCATGTTGAGATCAAATACCATTATATCAAAGATATGGTATTGAGGAAAGCTATACAGTTGAGGTATATCTGCGTTGATGAGCAAGACGACAGACATTCTCACCAAGCCTCTCTCCAAGATAAAGTTTTTGTACTTTCGAGATAAGCTTGGTATGGTGGAGAATACAACCCTGACTAAGGAGTCTCAGTATCAGTGATCCTCTTTAATGAGTTCTTCTCTGTGAGAGAAGTTCGAGGTGAAATCCCTTGTTAATGCATTCTTCTCTACAAGAGAAGTTTGAGGTGAAAGCCCTTGTTCCACCCTCTGAGAGAGCCATGGTGGATGTCATGTGTGTGACTCCAGGACAGCATCACGTGAGAGAGTCTGTGATGATTTTCTTGTACTTGTGTTTCACCCTCTGTGAGAACCATGGTGAAAGTCATGTTGAGGTGACAATATCACGCAAGTGATGAACACTTGTACATACCATACATAGTTGTAGCCATTATGGTTGATATCACGTTGAGGTGATATAGGTTCTTTTCCACATATGGTTGTAGCCATTGTGGTAGATATCATGATGAGGTGATATCGTTTCTTTTCCACATATGGTTGTAGCCATTGTGGTAGACATCACGATGAGGTGATATGTCTTGTGCAGTTGGAAGTGTTCTCCCTAGCTAAGAGGTAGTGTTGATGTTAACAGCGTCGGTCTCCACTTCCAGCAATCTCCTTGTGACAACATAATAAATTAAATAATAGCCTAAAGCTATTTAATTTATAGAGTCAGCGATTTATCTTGAAGAGGCACTATCTATTGTGGAGGTGTGATTTAATGAAGAGGTCCGATCTCCTTGCTAAGGCCGACATCATGTTTAATGTGGGCGCAATTTGTTATGAAGGGGTGTGAATTCATGTGGCCGACCTCTTGCATTTAAACACGACTTTTGGAGAGGCCGACTTGCTGATTATGAAGAGTCACGTCTCTCTCCTCATTGTGTATATATGTTCGATGAGACTTCTTCATTTGTTATTTTCAGTTTTCATTCATTCGATATCCATTCATAGTTCGTCTACTCAAGTGCAAGTTTGTATCAAGTGCAGATCGACTTTTGTGTAGAAGGCTAAGATCATTATCAGCAGATTGCATCACATGGTTTATGTTTTTGCATCTGATTGTGATGCTATTCTTGGCCTCATTATTGGGCTCATTGTAAAGGAGATATTCTTGTTGTGATTCAATAAATAAGTGATATATTGTTGCTGGGTTTTTCTCCCTTAAGAGGAGGGTTTTCCCATGGTACCTGCTGTGTTATTGTGTCTGATTTGAATTAATTTTCTGTGCAATAAATCTGATCATAAAACTAACAACTCATAGTGCCCATAGTGACAACAAAAAGTTGTTTTGTGTATGTCCTGCTCTCGGACTCTGATCTGATGGTACCCTGAACAAAGATCAATCTTCGAAAAGTACACTGCCCCATGAAGTTCATCCAATAACTCATCAATCCTGGGTATGGGGTACTTGTTCTTAATGGTTTTCTTATTGAGAGCTCAATAGTCAATGCACATCCGCATGGTTCCATCCTTCTTTTTTGCCAAGACCACAGAAGAAGCGAATGGACTGGGGCTCGATCTAATGTGTCCTATCTCAAGCAATTCTTTGATTGCTTTCTTGATCTCATCCTTGAATTTCTTAGGATGACGATAGGGGGTAGTGATCACTGGCTTGGCCCCCTCCTTCAGCTCAATGGTATGCTCAAAACCACGGCCGAGTGGTCTCCCTAGAGATATCTCTCCAAAAACCCTATCATGTTTACTCAATAGCTCCTGAATGTCAACATGATATGGCTGCCCTAAATCTGAAGACTCCTTGGTGGTGATCAAACACTCTGCTGCCCAAGCTATGTCATCATGTCGAAAGATGCTCTCCATGCGTCTAGTAGACACAACCTTGGCTAATCCATTAGCCATGCCTCTAAGCACTACTCATTGCCCCTCTATTGTCCCGAACTTAAGTTCCATGGTCTAAAAGTTCTGTGAATATTTCCCTAATGAATGTAACCACTGAACTCCAAGTATAGCATGAGTGTCACCCAAATCCACCACATAGAAGTCGTATGTGACTATGTAATTGCCCAAGGTAATAGACAACTATGGGACCCTCCGAGTGCATGTCAATTTATAACCATCTGCCACCATCACATTAAATCCCTCAAAGTCCTCTGCAGGAAGCTTCTGCTTCTCGACTAGGGTTACATCAATAAAATTGTGGGTGGTGTTGATGTGATTTTTATGACCGCACCAATCAGCAGAACAAAATAGTCCGAAGGCTACTCCGTTCTCTCTTGATCAAAGTATTCCGTGCGCTAAGATTGCAAGAAAGTTCACACGTTCAACTCCAAGGTTCTGAAATACTTAGAATACCCTCAGTTGGTTTGATGTGAATTGTTGTTTTCACGAGGGGACTTACACAATTGTTCAGGATTCTTGCAGTTAACAGTAGGTGAATGATTTGAAGGGGATTTTGAGCGTATGATTTGGCAGTAAGTATGTTTCCTAAAACTAACCAAAGATGAACGAAAAGTAAATGAGTGAAAGGGTGAGAAAGTTCTAAATTCTATTCTAAATGCAGGACATGTGGAGCTCAATTTCAGTAGACTTCGAC
This sequence comes from Sequoia sempervirens, assembly GCA_007258455.2. Taxonomy (NCBI): domain Eukaryota; kingdom Viridiplantae; phylum Streptophyta; class Pinopsida; order Cupressales; family Cupressaceae; genus Sequoia; species Sequoia sempervirens. The sequence continues at coordinate 13,105 of VDFB02015263.1, read as the reverse complement.
CGAATTTCACCTAGCCTCACGTCGGACAGCTTCAGCAAAATTGGTGCAATCTTCAAAGGGATAGCAAAAGATATTCAGATTACAATTTAGCATACATATACCATCAAGACGACGCATATAAGTATACAAATCACAATCGAAGTTAAACTCAAGATAATTTCCAGTCGACCACACAAGGCGAACTTGTCATCAACAAATTGCTAGTGGTATGGAATGAAATAAAGCTACCTCAATAAAACACCGCACATCCAAAGTAAACTACTTGCTTGAAATGAAAATTATGCTACTTTATGCTACTTGGATCCGAAAGGATGAAGAGACCTTGCTAGCTATCCATGACAAAGACGAATTCCACCATCAATGAAAAGATCTATTATCATGAAAGTTTTACACAACAATCTCCACAAAAGTTTTCAAAGGGAAAACTTTCCTTCTTCTCCACACTATGCTAAGCTATCAAACAAATGCCTCTCTGCTCTAGCCTCTACTCTGATCTCCAATCTCTAGTCTAATCTAATGTCTAATGATATACAAATGAGGGGGACTCCCCCTTTTATAGATAGCCCAGTCCAATGGACAGCTAAGATTACAATCAAAAGAGTGGCTAAGATTAAGCCACCTCAGCCCTAACCCTAAAAACTGCTAGAATGGGGAGTGGTGTAATAAATGAGCAAAGATTCCCACTCACTCCCAAAAATAGTAAAGGCAATAAATGCCCAATATCAGTCTTCTAGAAGATCCTCGTCCAGTAGTGCATTCCCATTCTCCTTCTCTCTGGTTGCAAACTCAATGAACCTGCCAAGTACAGCCTCAACTTCCTGAACTGAAATAGGTGGAATGCAATCAAGCTGGAACTCTAACACAGTGACTGAATGTTCATGCCTTGTACAAGATTTTCTCCAAGCAACTAAGGAATCCTGCGTGCTCTGAATCAAGCTGGAGAAAGTGGAAGTGTTCTCAAAGTCATCCTGTACGAAGGTCTTCACCTCTGAAAAGTAAGGCACCAGCCTACCCCTCAAATTATCAGCAGTTACCTCATCTGGATTCAACCTTCCTAGCAAATATGGCCTCGAAAGTATTCTGGACTCCGTCAATGATATTGGCCATAGCCTTCCGTACTCTGGCTGAATCCGCCTGTCGAAGAAACCATCCCGCGGATTGCTAAAGAATACCATCTAGAAAAGTCGTACCTGTCATTCTCCTGAATGACTCCTCCATCAATCAGCAACCGCAAAGGAACATGCCTCAATGCCTCAAGATGCTGAATAACCCTGCTCTGATAAACAGAAGCATCTCCCCAGGCCTGATCAACTGCCTCCATACGTGCCAAAATACTAGAGGCCTACTGAAAAGCAAGAGCAAGGTCCTCCATAAACTTCTTTGTCTCAGCACGAACTCTTGTAACCCACTTGTCTGCCTCCTGTGCCATCTTCCCCAACTCCAACAAGCCACTAATCGACTCTCTAGGTATCTCAGGTGGAAGCTCTATCGTTGGAATCTCCTGCCCACGAGGACGAGACAACTATTGTACATATCCAATCAAAGCCTTATGCTCTCTTTTCAACTTCTTGTACTTTCCTTCCTTTTTAAATAACCTGTCCTTGAGGGCGAGGTAGGAGTTATCACACTCCTCTACAATCTGTGCACCAGTGGGGCGTCCTAACTCCAAAGTTGTGACCACATAATTCTCAGGTACTACTTCATCTCGGTCACAATCAACCTGTGGCACTGCCATGTGAAGGGTGCGAGAGCCATCCTCTCCAGTGGAAATCTTTGAAAACTTTCGTGCTCTCTTCTTTTGTGGAGGTGCACTGATTCTGTTCAAAAACTCTTCCATCTCAACTGCTGGATCAATTTCTTCGCTAGGGCTCCTTCTCATCCTCTCCTTGAGCCAATCAGGTACTGTATACTGTATATCAAATGGCTGCTGTTCTTGTGCCTCTACTTCACGGACTTGTTCAACTTCTACATCATTCTGGTAAGGCTCATCATCCTCAAGTGGTTGAGTATCTCCTGAAACTATATCATCATCATCCAAAGCCGTCTCTAACTCTTGCCGAAACTGAGGGTCAGTAGCAATCCCCTCATCAGTCTGCCGATCATCTCTACTAGGTGCGTTGACGCTCTGGCCAACTGACAATCTCCGTGGTGGCTGATTATTTTCCTGTACCGCTCGCACCTGATTTAATACATTTCTTTGATCAGCAAATAAGGAAACCTCCTGTATACTCGGAGAACGTGTCTCCAATGGAGTGGGTGATTCGACTGCAACTCGTGGAGGCTCCGGCTGAACAGGCTCCTACCGAATTGGCTCTTTCCTTCTAGATTCTGGACCTCGTGTGATTTGTTTCTTCCTGCTGGTTGTGGGTGTCCTGTGATCTCCCATCAAATTGTAAGTCAATGCAATCGACTTACTCTTCAGCCTATTCACACGCCCGTCAACCCATGCCCTAGTGAATGTCAAGACCGGAATGGAAAGTGTGTCCAAATCTGCTATCTCAGGATCTGACCAATTCGGGAGTGGAAGTGGAGTATTTTTTACTGCTTCATAATCTAGATGGACAACGTCTATGTCCTCATTCACCTGGTCTGGTACCGGAATGACTTCACACTCCCTGATCATGCTTATTGGCAGCCTAGAGAACATCCTCTTCCTGACCTCTACTTCGTCTGATGCATTAGCCCAATAATCCTCAACGTTTGCCTTGTGTTTAAACTCTTCTGACAGTATCCATCTGATGTTGTTATGCGGATCATAGTGCTGCCTGCCAATGTGATATGAAAAGTGATAAAACTAAAGCTCGCTCTCGGCTTCTCTAGCTGCCTGTAATGAAGGACACACCTCATCGGAATTGCCCATGACAATTGGGAAGTCAATACCTCCCTTCTTCTTTTTCTTCTGGATTTTATCGTAGTCAACCAATTGCCTAGATATCTCTAACATCAATATTTTAAGCTCCAACGCCTTAGCAATATTTTATTCTTAACTCACCACCTTAGGCGCATATCATGTGTGAAGAGGGACAAACTTCAACGCCTTACAATATTCATCATTTGGCATTACATTCTCCTCACCACCTTAGGCGCATAGCATACTTGATGAAGAATAATAACCACGCCTAGGAATATTTCACTTCATCTTTACCTTGTTTACCCCCTTACATTCTCTTCAACTTGGGCGCATATTGACATGCATGAAGGATGACTCTTGGACTTCCCTGTTTTTGTCTTCACTTGGCCCCATTTGGGCGCATTTAGGCATGGGAGGAGGACGAGTTTAAAACCTGGGCGCATTTTTGATGCCATGAAGGATGAAACATACTCTTCGCCACCTCGTGACCTTTCAACTTCCTTTGTTTTGTCCTCACATGCCCTCTTTTGGGCGCATTTGAGCATGTGTGAAGGACGAGTTTCTAACTTAGAAACTTTTTGGATTTGCTTTGACTTGTTGACCATAACTTGGGCGCATTTCTCATGTAGAGGAGGATGAAAACTTTCAACGCCTTCAACAAGTGACTCTTGGGCTTCTTCATTTTCGTCTTCACATGCCCTCTTTTGGGTGCATTTTTCCATGGATGAAGGATGGGCGCATTTGGGGGGTGGTGGAGGATAACTTCAATACTTAGAAATTTTTTCAACTTTCATGCTTCAAGGTGGGCGCATTTTGCTATGTGTGCAGGATGAAAAACTTTGACCTCTTTGAATTTTTGTTGCATGGGCGCATTTGAACATAGGAGGTGGACGAGTTTGTACTTAGAAAATTTTCAAGCATGAGACCTTGCTTCTTCATCAAGCAGGGTGCATTTTAGCTAGTGAGCAGGATAAGCTTGTGCCTTAGAAGTTTTTTCATGCTTGGCCTATGAAGAGGGCGCATTTTGAAGGTGGTGAAGGATGAACTCCAGACTTAGTCATTTTTCCTCGTCCTTGCCAGTTCCTGCACACCTGCTATTTATAGTAAGCCCCTCAATTCCTGCATCCCAGAAGCTCAGATCGCTTTGAAATTTCAAACACTGCATCCTCGTGACCCCGTTACCCTGTTGACACTGCTATTTCGGGTGAGCCTGCTATTAATAGCATATTTCTGGAGGTGGTTTGCTATTTATAGTAACCTCTCGTTTCTGGTACCTCCACAACTCTGTTGCTCTGAAATTTGAATGAGGCGCTCCTCACCACGTGCCTGCTGTTGACATCGAATAATGCAACTGATTTTCTATTTTTAGCCTGTTTCCAAAATGTCTTAAATCTAAATAGTGCGTCTGCTTGTCTTCAAATTTTACCAAGATAGCTTGAAGGATGCCGGACGCGGTTACCGTTTTCAAAAATTCTGTTTTACCCTTCTTTTTTTCGGTTGAAACCCTAATTTGTTTCGCATGGCTATCAAATTCTCGCTTATTCTCGCTTTTGCTGCATTGCATCACAGATTCTGGCTCGAGGCACAATGAGTGGACCTCGCTTAAAAATAGCAAGTTGCTTAATGAGTGACCATCTCTGTTTGCATGTCACGTCACCGCGAAGCTCTCGAAAAACCCACAAGGAATATGCAAACATGCAAAGAGAACCTTGACATGCAAACCCTAAAAATAGCCTCTGAAGGCTGAACTCTGAAAGTTGTCGTCTCATTTTGCATGTTACACTGTTCGCGAAGGTCTCTGAAAACCCAAAAGGAATCTCCAGACATGCGTTGAAAAACTCTGCATCCAAGCCCTGAAACTTGCTCCGGAAGCTGAACTGCTAAAAATAGAAAGTTGTCCGTTTCGGCTCAAATTTTGCACACGAGCAGCTTGATGTGTTCTGAATGCGGTCTGACTGTCGGATTCACAAAAATGTTGAAGGATTGCCCATAATTGCACACTTACTAAAAATAGTAAGTAGTCAGAATTTGATGAAATTTCAGTGGAAGCTTGCTGGAAGCACACTGACCTCAATGTTAGTCTTTATTTTCAATATATTCACTTCGTTCAATCTCGGATTGACCAGAAGGATGGAAACCCTAATTTTTAGACTTGGCCAAGTTTTGTGTTTAAGCTCACAGACGGGAACGTCCCCGGAAAGGCAGACCAGAAAAGAGACACAGAGAGAGAGAGAGAGAGAGAAAACCAAAGCCAAAAAGGACCAGAATGGAGCAAAAATTAGGGGTCCCCATTTTGAATGGGGCGATGTGTGAAAAGGTCACAACAGGTGGCCCCACTATCAATCAACACTGCTATGTGATGCCCTTGTAAAACACCTCTAACTCTAAAAGAATTGAATCTAAGAGTGCCTGATAAGGTAGCAATGGTACCACTCTTACCCTCTCCTCTCCCTGAGGTTGCTCCTCATCTGAACTGTTGTCCTCATTATCCTGAGAAGGCTCGTCATCACTGCTCTCATCCTCAGACACAATCTCAATAAGGTGAGCCTTGCCTTTTCCTAGGCAACGGTGACCTGGCTCCTAGCGTTCCTTGCAATGCTAACAAATTCCCTTAATTTTGCATTCCTTGCGATACTCCTCATCTGGATTACTTTTCTGGTTTCCCTTCTTCTGAAAAGACTTCTTGCCCTTGTTCTTCTGAGAAATGAAAGGTTTAGAAGGGGTTTTGTTGTCAGGTGTGGAGAACTCCATGCCTCTAGCTCTAGTGATCGCATCTTGTAGGGAATCAGGTTTGAAAGACTTGATCCAACCACGAAGGGGTTCGGATAGACCCTCAATGAAGAGCATAACCAGCCGCTGCTCAAAAATATCTGTCACCATGACTGCCAACCACTGGAACTCTGAAATATATGCATCTACTGAGCCACTCTGCTTATGCTGTGCTAACTCCCTGAAATGAAGTTCAGGATCCCTCTGATCAACTCTATCTATGAGTTTTTGTGTGAACTCCAAGTAGGATGTGATATTGGCATGTCCCAGTGTGACAAGCCCATGGTACCACCATTCATACGCTTCACCATCCAAATATAGAGTAGCATACTTAATGGCCTCAGTCTCCAGCATAGGGTTAAGCTGAAGATAGGTATCCAACTTCTGAACCCAAGCTCTAGCTGTGCATTTGCTAGATCCATCAAAGGAAGGGATCGAAAGTTTCCCAACCTTTCGCTGTAACTCTTGATTTTGCTGCCCGCTATTGTTGTTTCTAGGTCGGTTCCTAAGTTTGATATTACAAAAGTCTACTAATGACATGGCAGCCTGAAACTCGTCTCCCAAAGAATTGCATTCCCTCAAATAATCTGAGAATCCTTCCTCTTGTGCTTGCTGCCCCTGGTTTGCAGCAGCTTGTCCTCCCAAGAACTGAGGCATGAGAGGCCTCAGTGTCACTTTGCTAGCTGTCCTAGCATTGGTCTGAGCTGTATCATTATTATCATGTCCACTATTGTGACCATTCTGCCCATTATTGCCATTATTACCATTGTTGTTTCTACCCCTAGCAAGATGTTGTACAATTTGTGCTATTTGTTGTGCCATTTCCTGTTAACCTCTGGCTAGGTCATTCAAAATATGTTGGGTGCTGCCCTCAGGTATTTAACCTCTATCCCCCATGAATTCAAGTGGTCTGAAACCGCTTCTCAACCTTCTATAATGGCTATCTAGTGGATTGATACCTGGAATGTCCTCGTTCATAACCCAAAACTAACACACAGGCTAGCAGGAGTGCTAGCTCTGATACCACTGTAAATTCCCTTCAGGTAGGTGTAAAAGTTTTTGCAATGTGTATGATTTTTGCAGACTTAGTTACTTGGTAATGAAATAGATAATGAACAATGGCTGAATATTCACAGTAGTAATTTGCAATTCTGAAAGTAACTGACTGATCTTGCAGCTTACACATTTCATTATCAGCAATGTATTTGGAGAACAAGGAAACAACCCAAGACTGAACAGCAGTTCATTAATGGCATATTTTCATGTATCTCAGTCTATGACAGTTAGTATTTGGACACATTTTCAAAATTTCATTATATTTGGACTGCTGTGAGCACACTTAGATTTAGAACTCAAACTTAGCACACTTTCAAGGTCTTAAATGGAACTGAGAATGCAACTAATTGAATAGACAATGCCCAGTTAGAATGTGAAGACTTATGAGACTTTGACAGCAGTAATGTTTTGGGTTGTAACAATAATACATTGCAAATTCATGAGTATCACAAGTGCTGAAATTCACATACAACTGTCTTAGACCTGGCATATCACATTAAATACTGCAACAAGCAAGTAATCAACAGTTTCATCACATATTAAATGATTCATAACATCAAAAACGTTCAGACCTGGAAGTCAGTTCACCCGCAGTCTTGAAGAGCAGAAAACGATCTCAGAGGTACCCAAAATGTGAGATTAGCAGCCAACACTCATGAAAATCAGTCGTTTCTTCTATACAAGGGCGCGCTCAGCAAAATAGTTTTCATTCACCAGTTTTTACTCTCAGCAAGTGATCATAACTCGACTTAGGGCTGCATACAGTGTCGCCCATATCAGGAAAACACATCCCTTTATATTTTCTTCAAAATCTTCAGTCCCATGAGTTGGATAGGATACCAATGTTTGAAAAAGATTGCGCCCAGGTTTCCCTATTAAATCATGTCCTCAATGCAGCTCAAATGACAAAGGATTTGGAGGTCGATACAACTTGAAACTCAGCATCAAATAACCACGAAATCAAAAGCAAACTTTCCAGCTAGGGCAGGCTTGTTTGACTGCCAAACCTGGCTTCCAAGGGTCTGTTCCCTCAGGCGCGAAAACTCTCGAGAGCTCTTCCGTGAGAAAATATGAAGTTCAAAGTTGTCAAATGTTTTTCCATTTCTTCCTTTCGTATTTTCCCCTTCAAAAATAAAGTGACTTTTGTATAGTTTCTTTTATGAAATATTTGCATTAGTCACTTTTATAATATTTCATACAGTCACTTTACAAAATTGATTTAATTAATTACTTATATCACCTTTAAAGATTTAAGTGAAACTTAGGCAATAGATAAGTAATTAAATAAACGATTCCCTGTTTTCAACACTAGCCTTCAAGAATTAAAAAGGCAAGCGACGTCCCGTGTGGCTAGTGAGAAGGGAACACTACATTGTAAGAACATATTCTTTTAATAATTCTTGTGCATTCTATGCAATCAGAATGAAGATGAGGATGAGATGGATGTGATACTTCACTGTGTTATCTACAAGAAGATAACTCTAGATAAAGCAAGAAAAAAGATTAGCATTTCAGTATTTACATATACTATTGAGCTTGCTTACTAAAGAAGTAGGTAGTTGAATATTTTCGAATTAAAAATGAACTTAGAATTTCTGGACACAAATCACAGTTGAGTTCAGGAAAAGGTTTGCATAAAATTTGTCTGTAACTTTTTGCTTCACCCTTTGAGTCCTAGAGTTTCTCCCATGGATGTTAGTAATTCCATTTTATTTCATTTCAAGTGTGAAAGCGCCACATTCTGATATCAATATGAAATAATGAAATGAAAATGCAACAACTGACTTAAATAATAAAGGAAAAATAAAGTGTCACTATGAGTACGCATTGTTTGGCAAATTTGAAATATTATTTCTATACCACAGATATTCAACATTTGGAATTCACGAACTTTGATGTCTTTCCTTTCAATTTGAGTTAGCAACATGCAGTCCTGAATTTTTGGTACTAATATATAAATATTTTGATACTACATGTTTATTAAGTCGTGACTCTTTTTTTTGAACAGGATATACCAGACGTGGAAGGAGACAGAATCTTTGGCATTCGATCATTCAGTGTTCGTTTGGGTCAAGAGCGGGTCTGTAAATGATTTTTTATTTAGAATGGTAAGTTTACATCTAGAACATTAATATTTTATGTTGCTTAGATCAGTTCCTGGACTTTGGGTGTTGGAACAGGTCTTTTGGCTTTGTATATATTTACTGCAGGCTGCATATGGTGTTGCTATCATTATGGGTGGTGTTTCTTCATTCATGTGGAGCAAATTTGTGATGGTATGTATTATGGTTTAGGAAGGTTACTTTGTTCTTTTGTTATCTTGGTTCTCAAAAAGCTTATGCTGGATCTGGAATATTTCATCATAGGTTTTGGGTCACTCTATGCTAGCTACAGTTCTTTGGCGTCGAGCAGTATCTCTAGACCTGAAGAGCAAAGTAGCTATAACCTCTTTTTATATGTTTGTTTGGAAGGTATGCTATGCCAAGCACTCATTCTTCTCGTTAAATACAGTAATAAAAAAGGTTAACTCTCGGTATGATTCCAAGTCAAAATTAATATCCTTTATTTGTATTTTGTGGGCAGCTTTTCTATGCAGAATATTTGCTAATTCCATTTATGCGATGATGGAGTAAAAAATCTCCAATGCTTTATCTTTTATATTGTACGTGTATCAGGTACATATTGAGCTCAAATAATGTGAAAATTCAAAATTGTCTTGATTCTCAATATTATAAAATGTATCAATCATGGGAGATGCTTCAAAGTACCTGCCTGCTGGTTATTTCCTATATGTTAGTGAATTTAATAACTTTTATCTTGGACATAATCAGGTATTTATTGGAGATATAGAGGTTATTGGGTGCTCATGTAGCATGTCTAAATTATTTATCTTCTTAAGAAGGTCATCAGGCAAGTTTTTTGTAAGTTCTATGGTATAATAGACAATAAGATGGCAACGAATATTTTTCTGGTGGCTAGTCGAAGGCTTTTCTTCCAATGTGCTGTGGACAAATGCAATGTTTCAACTTGCAATTCTTGGAAATCCATCTTTGGATAATTGGCCACAAAGGGCAGAGCTCATTTGGAAACAAAACTATTGGCCAAGACCATTTGGTCTATTATAGCATTTCAAAAATGCACTCTATTTGCTATTTTGTATATATATAAATTTAAATATTTAAATTTTCCTGGTTCTATCCTGTATATTTCCTTTCTATTTATGATTTGGAGTAAAGATCTATTCCAATTTATGTATTTGACTTCATGATTGTTTATATTCATTTTATTAGCTCTTCTAATAACCTTGAACAATGGTTTTAAATTGACTCTTGGAATTCAAAATTGATAGAATTGTATTATTACATCTGGAAAGGAGAAACTTTTGGCCAAAATAATTCCAAAAGAAAAGTGGATACAAGAACTAATCTTCAATTGTTAGACTCGAGATAAGAGATCAATAAGATGAAGTAAGTACATTGGTATTAAAATTGGGGACATGCTTGACTGTATTTGGTACGGAATCAATCAAGATTAAGGTTGTGGTTTTGATTGGAGATATGAATAGTTGAGAGATGATACTTTTATACATTCCCACAAGGATGCAGTCTATGATCCAGTTAAAATGTTTATCAAGTCTAAATGGTTCATGAAGGGACAAAATGAGCATAGTCGTGCCATTTGACCTCTTACAAAATATGAAATAAAAACTGTTGAAGTAATATCATTCAAAAAAATTACTCTCATCATTTTCATCGTTCAAACAGAATTCAATTAAAAGCTAGAGAAGGTTGCAAGAGGCTAAATATCCAAGAATATGGAATGAAGAAAATAGAAAGTTGATATTAATAAAATGGATAAAGATTCCCCGTTAATGGGGTAATTGACAATAACAAAGCAAGATTGTTAGCCTCATGGAGTAATTCACCAGAAGGCTTTATAAAGCTCAATTTTAATGGAATTTCTAGGAGAAATTTGGAGCAGATGGGTGTCGGTGCCTTGGTTCAAGATATCTCAGAGCAATTCATTAAAGGCAGTTCTTTCTACTTGAGGCATAGATTAAACCATTAAGCTAAGATGGAAGCCATAGGAGTGAAACTTGCAGGTTCCGTATGGTGCAGAAAGCTTATTGTAGAGGGAGATTCTAAGGTGATTATTGCTGGTCTAGTCAAAGGAGCAACCAACAGAAAGCTTATTGTAGAGGGAGATTCTAAGGTGATTATTGCTGGTCTAGTCAAAGGAGCAACCAACAACTGGAAATTTAATAAGCCCATTAGATACAAATTGTGTGAAAGGCTTGAGGAACTGATTTTTCTCAATGTTTTAGAGAAAGCAATAAGGTGGCAGATTTTCTAGCAAATCTTGGTATAGATGAACTACTTTCTCAGCTTTGCCTAGTGGTAGGCGGATTTGTGGGATGGCCGCCTCTCATTTCTTGACAAGGATCAGCCTTCATGTTTCTAAAGGATCACTCCCACAACTTTCTATCCCCCTTTAGTGGAAATCGGAAGACTTGATTTAAGTTCCAATTCTTCAAATTTTTAGTTTAAGCTTTTTTTTCTTTTTTTGGAAAAGATGAAAGATTTTTCCTGATGTTTAATCAGTAACGATGGCAAATGCCTCTTTCATCCTCATCATGATATAGCTGCCCGGTAGGTTTATGGTTTAATCCAAGAGTGAAATTTTGAGGCTCTTGCTTTTTCCCATTAGGTGGCACGTGTAGAAGGGTTTCTTGTGTCAAGTAAAGTTAAGGTTGCTTCATTCTTTTCTCACTGTAGTCGTCATTTTGTCTATGCATTTTCTTGTAGGTTTCTAACAAACATATAATACCAAAGTTGAAGATGCAGACTTGTGGAGGTAATGTATGAGATTCTCTGTTTGGCGGTGTTGTTTATGACTAGTGATTAAAAAAATGCATTCTTCGCCCCAGACTTGGATGCGTTGAAATTCATCAAAATTGTCCTAGGCTAGGACAAAATTGGCAAAATCAGGGTTTTTAAGAAATGGGCTTCAATCACGAAAATTTTAAGGGAGAAATCGGTGTACAAAGTCCTTCATATTGCAAGATCGTTTAACATAGGGTGTTCCTACAAGTGGATGGTATTGGGTCCTGTTGTGACCTTTTCACACATTGCCCATTGCAAATGGGGACCCCCTGTTTTCGCTTTTTGCCTTGGCATCACAACTACTTATCACCATTTTTCTTTTACAATGAGTTAGAGTTTTGAGTAAACACTCGAGCCAACTGGATAAATCAAGCCCGAAACAGTGCCTAAACATCACAGAAGTGCTCATAAGGTCCAGAAGACAAGGATCGCTTGTGCTTTGAGTGAATTTTGACACTTCCTATTTTTTAGGGATTTTGCTTTTTTGCTTTTTTCGTTTTTGGCATTTTTGGACCAATCTGGGATCCCTATTTTTTAGGGATTTTGCTTTTTCTATTTTTAGAAAGTCAACCCTAATCAAGGAGTCAAACATTTCCATTTTTAGAATAAAAAATCGAAAAATCAAGAAAAGCATGGAAAAGGCATGCAAAAATCTGGGAAAATCAATGTGAAAATCAGAAAATCAACTAAAAAGCAAGTAAAAGGCAATTGAAAAATCATGAAAATCAGACCTCCAGAATGAGAAAATCAATGAAAAATCAACCAAAAAGCATGCAATTCATGGAGAAAATTCGCCTAAGTCTGGAGAGATGGCAACCTTCAAGCTCGCCCACGAAGAAGAAAATGGCTAAGGCATTGGGAAGTTCGCCAAGAAATGGAAAAAAGACTAGCAAGTCTGCCCTGCCATGGAATAAGAAATGGCAAAAAGACTAGCAAGTCCGCCCTGCCATGGAATAGGAAATGGCAAGCATCATGGCAAGTTTGCCCTGCCATGGAAAAGGAAATGGCAAGATTATTGGAAAGTCTGCCCAAGCTGTGTCAAACACTCCATGAAGTCCGCCTTGGACAAAATAATGGATGGCAAGGCAAGCTTCAAGTCCGCCCAAGGTGAGGATGGATGTCCAAGACAAGTGCAAAGTCCGCCCTCAAGCATGATGGAAATTTCTATGGCATGAAGTGCCTAAAGGGGAGATGAGAATGGCATGAAGAATGTGAAGTCCGCTTGGAAGGAGAGATGGATGTGTCAAGGCACCAAGAAAGTCCGCCATGTTAAAGAAGTTTGTCAAACAAGCCTCCAAGTCCGCCCTAGCATTTGGAATGAAAGTCAAGAAGTCTACCATAAGAAGACGGGCAACATGGAGAGAAATTCTTGAAGTCTACCATAAGGATAGCACAAAACAAGCAAAGTCTGACTTATACACCAAGGGAAAATGGCAAAGACAAATGAAAGTCCGACTTTGCCCGAGCATAGCATGTCCAAACCTTTATGAAGTCTGACTTTCCTCAAGCAAGGCATGTCCAAGGCAAAGTAAAGTTCGACCTAGGC
>VDFB02015260.1:0-28149 GCA_007258455.2 Sequoia sempervirens | reverse complement strand
TTCTCTCAACTTTTGGGACAAATTTTTTGAGATGGCACCTCGTAGTAATGTGATCTATCAATTGTGTTTGTTCTAAGGCTATTGTTCTTAGGATCTTATTGTATTTGTGTCTTATCTTTGCTAAAATACATAGAGAACGTTAATGTAGTAGCTGAGGAGTTAATGCAAAGATATTTTGCGGCCTAACCAAGAGTCTATGATTGGATCGTGTGCTATTAGCTCTCAACACTTGGCAGTAATTACTTATTGTTTTAGGTGGTGTTTTATTTCTTTAGCAGCTATAAAAGGATGGTGATGACACCAGAAAAGATTAGACTTTTGGATAGAGACTTTGATTTTTGATTTTTTAGAAGAAGGATTTTCCAAGAGGAAATATTTTTCTTTAGAGAGATTGTTTCCTTTTAAATTTTCTCAAAGTATGAAGAACTATTTTTTCATAAGCAAGTTATAGAACTACTTTATTTTAGAAAATTATATCTATTAAGGTTTAAACTATTATCAGATTGACACTCGACCTTTGTTTCAAATTTTAGTTTTAATTAAAGCATGAACTATTGAGGGGAGTTTATTGAGACTATGCATGTATGGCCCTTTTCAATCTTTCTTTCTTTATATTGTTGTTTTGAATGAAACACTATGCCTTGCAAGCTATATTCAGGTAGTTTAAATAGCAAATTTCTATGCTTTATGCTTGTACTGTGGAATAGTAATCTTGGGACAAATCGGACTATGTCATTGGACTTTTCTGTTATCTTTGAAGTTGTTATTTTTTTGTGCTATGTTCTATTAGGAGATAAAGTTCTCATAATTTCTGAAATATTATTCTTTTTCTTTAAAGAATTTTATGTTTGATTAGACCTCAATGAACATTACCTGGGGAAAGATTTGAAAGTCTATATTGTACTTGAAGTTATCCTTGTTGTCTGTTCTCTTTCCAACAATGAGGGGTTGTGGCATTTTGTGTCCTTTATATAAATCATAGGAATAATTTGAGTTTCAAATGTTGTTAAAGCTTTTTCGATGTTTTATATTTACATTTCTCTTTCTCCCTTATCTCAAAACCCAAAAAGGAGAGCCGACTTTGTATAAAAAACCTAGAGATATGCAATGAAATGTAATTTGTCCCCCACTCGCTAAATTTCCCATAAGACTGTCAAAGAGGCACAAGCTTTGATGATCAATAGTTCTTTTTCTGGAATGCCTAGTGGGAATGAAGCTTTTGAAATACCTGATTAGAAGTTAGAAATATTTCTTAAATCAGGCTACGAAAGGAAACTGGAAATTTCATGCCCAGAGTCCAAACAACAGCATCCTTGAGAAGTCATTTCCAGTACTTTCAATTACCTACCTCAAATCATAGAAGGAGAATAACTACATGTTTTGTATCACCTACAAGGATTAATAGAGCAAGAAGTTAGAGCCCATTATCTAGAGCATTATCTACTCCACTTGGAGGCTTAAATTTCCTGATAAGATTGCCTATATACCCGATTCACAAAAATATTTTCCTCATGGCTAAAGTACCTCCTCTTGCTCCTAGAAACTTCATAACATGGGACAATGGTAGTCTGTTACAACCACCCACACCCCTAGATGTATAGCCTACCATACCAGCTAATTCCCTTAAGGATATCCCAATATTTTATGGGGAGGATTTCAAAACCCCTTCCAAACACCTGCAAGATATAACAGAGGTATGTAGGGTACACAATATATTGGAGGAGAACATCGCTTTAAGATTGTTGGCTACCTCTTTTAAGGGAATGGATCAAGATTGGTATCAATCACTAGCCTCATGTTCCATTCTTTCTTGGGACCAGCTCAAGTAGTGCCTGTTCAAATAATACTCGGAAAAGGGAAACCATTCTTCACTACTACAACAACTAATCACCATCAAGAGGGCCCTGCATGAAGCCATGAGAGATTTCAATACCAAGTTCCTTTAGACCTAGCAAAGGATTCCCATGACTGCTCAACCCTAGGCTACAATAACGTTCATGTTCTATCTAAAGGCCATCAATCTAGACATTGCACTTATGGTAACCGCTATCATTGGGAACACCTTGCTTGACGCATACGAGATGGTGATGTGCATAGAGAATAACCTGATCAATGCTAGGAAACTTCTTCCTTGGCCACCAATGCCAGTATAAATGGAAATCTCTAAGAGATTCCAAGAGGAAGCTAATCCAAGCACTCTCACCACACATTTGAAGCTAGTCGCCCCACAGCTTATGAATGAATATCCTACCACTCAAATGAACACATCAGGTCTCTCATCAATGGTGATAGATATGATTGATATAAAAGATCTCATGTAGACTTTTACTAATGAATTAGTCATTATCAAATGACAAGTGACACCTCCAAAAAGGACCACTTAGGTCTATGGTGGAGGAAAGCTGCCTTACCAACATAATTCATATCAAGGATCCTATAGATTAAGAGGTCAATAGGCATCATCAACAAATCAGATAGTTATAGTTGCTATGCCATTACAAATAGTCAAGAATAGCCTGAATAAAGAGATAGTCCTAAGCTAGAACAATTTGGTAGAGGACAAAAATTCCTGGTGCTTCCCGTGTAATGATAGCCATATGCCCCAAAACTGTCAAAGGGGGAATATGCAGCAAAAAGTGGTAGAACAAAGGAGTAAGGGTATGTTTTCAAGTGTAAACGAATATGGGTCACCAGAAATGGAGAATGCTCATCTTAGGGCACAAATGAAAGGTATGTCCCTTGAAAAAGAGTTAGACATTGCACCTGACCAAACTCTTTTCTCATGGCTAGAGGAAGATGAGGTAGTAATTACAAACGAAGCTCTAAAAATTGAAATTCCACAACTTCAATCAGATTACAATACAAGATAAAAAAGAAGGCTCATAGGAGAATATGTACAACAAGCTTTTCCACATCCGTAACCACATCAACTATCTCCTCCAGAGAATTAGGCTTCACCTCCCATCATCTGACCTAGTTCATGGCCATATAATCAGCCATCGAGGGAAAAGGAGGCAAATAAAGTACAAGGTCTAACCCCGATGGAACGTTTTCTCTTGAAAACAAAAGAGATACCCCTGTTTAAGCCAAAGACCCAAATAGTCGAGATGCTTAACATGGTGGAGCAGTTGAAGGAGGCACCTACCAAAATTTCATTGTGGGATTTTATATCAATTCTCAAGCAACAAACCCTGCTTTAGGAAGAATTAAAGGTGGAAGGATAAAATGTGCAAGAGAGGGCGACTCAGTTGAACAATCAAAGTGAAAATGATATATCTGCATTTCCCCCTTAGGCTCCAAAATCAATGGCTTATACAAATAATGCAAATAGAATTATAGAAAATGAGGTAAGAGGAATAAAACCCACACCTTTCTTTTGTACAATTATAATAGGAAATAAATTTGTTGTACAATAATATAATTGATTCAGGAGCTAGCACAATCGTTATGCCCAAGCAATTGGTGGATGCTTTAAAACTCAATTATGAACCCCTTGAAAAGGGAAATATGCAACTTGGTAGAAAGAAAGTCCCGACTGTTGGTCAGATAAGGGATGTATCCTTGACTCTCTTCTCCTACCTGAGCTAGACAATCACCCAAGAAGTAGTAATAATTGGCATTCCACCAGTTTTTCAGAATGTGGTTATCAAGAGATTTCACCATAAAACTTGGTGGATACTTGGCACTTGATTGGTCCCACTTCATATTGCGAACCAAACATGGAGCAAAGATGAAGATTCTATCTGAATCCTTGCATGTTGAACATATTGCAAATGATGCAAATCTATGCTTCAGAGCTGTCAATACCCCAAGTTTCTAACAGGAGAGATACTATGTGGAAATTCCTACAGAGGAAGAAGGTACAAATGAGCGAATTTGAGAAGAAGAGATGCTGCTAAATCAGTTCATTGATTCCAATTCATTTGGAAACCTCTGCATAATAGGGATAAACACCTATGTGTTTTTTGATGGAGATTGGTGCTTTTCAAAACTAATGAAGAGTCCAAAGGAGCTTGATGATCTATTTTATAATTGTATATGGATCGTACCCTTTGATGGTGTCAAGTGAATTTTTTTCCCCACAGTACATGCCCAATTCATATTTCTAACGGGGCCAAAATACCTCAGAGCTTATTGTTTTCAGTCTCCGTGATTTTCTAGTGATATTTGATATGAAGTATTGGTCAATGGATTGGATCCAACAAAACAAATAGGTGCAGGTGTGAAACAAGCTGTCAGAAATTTAGAATTGATTGAAAGCTAGAATTGGGGGCAAGTAACCACAACAATACAAGGCTAAGATGCCAAGTACAAAAGGTAAGGGACCTCATCAAGGTTTTGGAGCTTTCAGATTCAAGGAAATCCTTGACATCAAGATAACATCATTTGACATATGTTTCTTATCAGAGCACATTCATAATCAATTTTCAATCAGACAAAGAAAACATTCTCCACTGTTTCAAGGGATTATAGCAAGATTAGTGTCAGAAAGGAAAAAAATTAGTAGTTGGCATGAGGACCTCTCATAGGAATAAAAGAAAGCTGAAAGAATTATGTTGCAAATATGATCTAAAAGGGTATGACCTAGGTATATTCCAACCGATGTCCACCTTAGAGAAAGGGCCCAGTTCAGCCGACCAAAAAAAAAGGATAATCTACTCGAAGACTAAGCTTTGAGTTAGAAAACACTCGTTGAGAGAAAGGTCAAATAGAAGAAAATACCAGAGTAAGAGAGGTTCATTGGAACTAGGATTTAACTACTGCAAGAAGGTTTGGATCCTTCTCCATAATGAGAAGGTTAGTGGCTATGCATTGCGAGTAGATAGTGTTTGACGTGTGTGTACTGGGACCCTCCCTATAGTTCATAAGGGGCATACATGAACTGAATGCCAAAGTTGGTTTGATGAATGATCATTTCATACAAACATGTTCACCCTGGGTGGCCGACTCCCAAAGTTTTCTTTCCAAATTAAGTATTGCCACCAATCAAGTTCTTAGAAGATCATGAATTTTTGATCCAAACATCGCTTCCATCAAAGCTAATGAGATTATCAACTGCCACCTAATTGTTGTAAAATGCAACGATCATTAGATGATATTGAATAATAGATTCATCAAGATCAAAAAGGATTTTTCGGTTGTAGTTGGTTTCAGGTTGCCTCCTCTTCTCTCACCAGACAAAGACACACTAACAATGGAACAAATCAATGAGGAAATCTGACAAAATATCCAAACCACTGTTGAACTTCCAAGCTCGAGTGTTGTACCCATAGTGGATGATTTCGAGCGTGAAATCCATCCTCTTTCTTAGCTCTATTATCACCTGGGTGCAATCTCTTCCAGATCTAGGGCATCATCTCTTTCAAGGAGATTTTTGATCTCGAACAAACTTACAGATAGATCTAGACCCTTGTTTTACCAACTAATCCAAATTAGGAGGCTCAACACACTGCTTTTGTCAAAATCCAGGAACAGCCAAAGGCCTAGGTTTGAATCTCCATAGAAGCGAAGACCCCTATGAGTCGCCAAAACTGTAAATGTTTTTTTTCCTCAGTCCTTTTATTTTTGGTTTACATAAATGTCTTTGGTGTTAGGTGCACCTGAGCTCAAAAAAATATCGAAAAGATGTGCAATGCGCCACGTGGTGGTTGCACAACTTTTCCCTTTTATTTTCCTTTCGGGAGGAGGTTTGGGACACGTGTTTGCTTGTTGAACTTTTCCCTAGGAGCAATATTTAGAAACTCGGTATTTTATGCCCTGCTAACACGTAATCTCCTTATCACAGGTTATATGCACCACCTATGAAGATATCTAATTGGGGAATTTCTCTGAGTTGGATAGCCTTTCTTTTCCTCAGTTTTTGGGATGGAAGTTTTGAGATAGAACCTAGCAGTAATGTGATCAATCAATTGTGTCTATTACTAGGCTGTTGTTCCTAGGATCTAATCATATTTGGGTTTTATCTTTAATAAAATATCTAGAGAACATTAATACAGTAGCTGAGGAGTTAATGCAAAGATCTTTTGTGGCCTAACCAAGATTTTATGATCAGATCTTGTGCTATCAACTGTCAACACCTGGGAGTAATTAATTTTGGTTTGAGGCGGTGTTTTATTTCTTCAGTGGCTATAAAAGGAAGGTGATGACACCAAAAAATATTAGACTTTTGGATAGAGATTTTGATTTTTTATTTTTTAGAAGGATTTTCTAAGAGGAACTTCTTTTCTTTAGAGAAATTATTTCCTTTTAAATTTTCTCAAAGTCTTAAGAACTATTTTTTCAAAAGTTATAGAACTAATTTATTTTGGAAAATTATATCTATTAAGGTTTAAACTATTGCTGGATTGGCATCTGACCTTTGTTTAAAAGTTCAGTTTTAATTAAAGAATGAACTATTGAGGGGAATTTATTGAGACTATGCATGTATGGCCTTTTTCAATCCTTATTTTTTTATATTGTCATTTTGAATGAAACACAATGTCTTGCAAGCTATATATTCAGATAGTTTAAATAGCATATTTCTATTCTTTATGCTTGTTCTATGGAATAGCAATCTTGGGAGAAATCAGACTATATCATTGGAATTTTCTATTGTCTTTGAAGTTGTTATTTTTTTGTTCTATGTTGTATTAGGAGATAGAGTTCTCATAATTTCTAAAATATTATTCTTTTACTTTAAGGAATTTTATGTTTGATCAAACCTCAATGAACACTACTTGGGGAAATATTTGATAGTATGCATTGTGCTTGAAGTTAGACTTTGTTGTTCGTTCTCTTTCTAGCAATAAGGGTTGAGTTGTTTTGTGTCCTTTATATCAATCATAGAATAATTTGAGTTTCAAATGTTGTGAAAACTTTAGTGTATCACCTTTCATATTTTATATTTACATTTCACTTTCTCCCTTATCTCAAAACACCAAAAGAAGAGCTGACTTTCTATAAAAAACTCGAAGGTATTCAGCGAGATACAATTTGTCCCCCACTCACTAAATTTCCCATAAGATTGTCAGAGAGGCACATGCTTTAATGATAAAGAGTATAATCTTCTTTAAGGAAGACCATGGATTCATGAGATGAATGCAACCCCTTCAACCTTTCATTGTATAATGAAATACATCTATAACAACAACATTTATCAAGTTGAAATAGACCCTGAGCCTGAAAGTCACTTACACCTTGAAAAAGGAACCACAAGTCCTTTGAATACGGGTATGTCCAAGATCATCATGGAAAAAATAGGACCCTAAGTGGTGAAAAATTTAGAAAAAGCAGAGTTAGGAAACTTGACATAAAAATTTGAATAAGTTATCTATATTATTTCAAAAAATATGTAAGAATAGAATCTATAGAAAATTGAATATAGTTTCTAAACTACTAGGTTTATTTATTTATTTTTAAAATCTATTTGGTAAAAAATTGAAATTTCAATGCAATAGTACTTAAATTTTAGTGAGAAAATAAGAAGTGTTTGTTCGACTACCCTAACCACAATAAAATGATAATATTTTTTTATAAGATTTTAGATATAAGTAGAGGACTTATGTCACAATGTGATGCATATTTTTTTGTAATTTTTTTCCAAGTAACTAATTAATTATGAATTTTTTATTACAACATTTAAAAAATATAAAAACTTGTATGTCTTACCACCTTAGCTTGGTCAAAACTTCATGAAATTTAATTCTTTTTTTTTAAATCCTATATTATACGAAGCATAGAATGTGACGCATGTTTCAGATTAAAAAAAGGTTATATTGTTTGAAAGCTATAGATGTTTCTCAATCAGCCTATCAATTAGGACTTTAGCTATAATTCAAATAGAAAATGAATAATGATTATTTATCAAATTCAAAGTAAGAATAGTTTATATTAGTGGAAACTTGAGAATCTCCTTTAAAAACCTTTTTTGTTTCATCGATTTTGGGTTAAAAAAATTCATCAACCACATACCATACACATACCCATTATATCACCACTTTTTGGCTCATCATGATCTTGCACATACACATACATTAATTCCAACATCCAATATTGAACCTCTTGAAATCAAGCAACAAGATGAGGAATCAATATCTAAATTATTTGGTGATGACTGGGGATCCTTAGAATTCACACCTTCAGTTATGGATGAATATAATTCACAAAAATAAAAGATGAGAAACAAGAAAAACCAACCATTATGTCGAATTAGAATTTAGAACACTCTTCTCAAGCATCTATCTCCTCTACTTTGGAAGAAACTACAATGTACACAATTTTTTTTGATGAGATAGATTATCAACGTCTACCTAATCTGAAGGAAATGGAAAGATTTTATGGGAAACACTATGAACTAGTGAAACAATTGGGATATACTAGGAAAGGTGGTGGAAAGCATGAACAGGATATTCGTGTCCCTATAGAACCTAATACACAAGAGACAAAAACTAGTTTGCAATATTCTTTTTCTAAGGTGACAAAACCTACTCAACGACTATCCTTGAATATCAACACTATTACATGTAAAACAAACCACAATCTCACATTAAAACATCCTCAATTGTTTGATATGAGCTTATATCCATCATGGGAGTATGTCGAATGTGATGACACTCTAAAATAACTATTAGGAGTCTATGATAACACATCCTCTACTACTCCCATAAAACAGGTTACTTGTGTTGTGATAATTACCAAGCAAAAGGATAGTGATATCATTGAAGAACCATATGATCTTGAAGTTCCTAAATCTAATGCACTCCCCTTAGGAGATTGAATTGATGTTCCCATCGACATAGATGATAAAGAAAAAATTATTACAATTGGGAAGTGTCTTGAAAATGAAGAACAAGAGGACACTACAACTTTACTTCATGATTTTCTTGAAATTTTTGCTTAGAAATATTTTGATATTCCATGAATTGACCCAAAATTTGTGACACACAACATCATTCTTATTGAAAATGTTGAACCTATTCACCAAAAGATACAAAAAATGCATCATAACACAGCCTTGCATGTTAAATAAAAGATTGAAAAACTCCTTGATGCGAGATTCATTCGACCTACTGATTATTCTCCTTGGATCTCAAACATTGTCGTAGTTGCTAAACCCAAAAATTGTATTACGATATGATCATATTTTTGTGACTTGACTAAATTCTCTTTAAAAGCTGATTTTATGCTTCCTAATATAAACATGATCGAGGATTCAACTATTGGACATGCTTTTTTGTCACTCATGGACAAATTTTATAGTTATAATCAAATATTTATCAACCCATAAGATCAATTCAAACCTAAATTTACAACTGTTTGGGGAACATTTTGTTGCATTGTGATGCCTTTTGGATTAAAGAATGCTGGTACAACTGAGCAATGAGCAATGAAATTAATATTTCATGATTACATACATAAAATCTTGGACGATTACGTTGATGATATCCTCGCTAAACCCTGAACATGACAAGACAATGTAAATGCTCTTCAAAAAATCTTTGAGAAAATATGTAAATATAACATGTGACTAAATCTGAAAAAGTGTGTCTTTGGTGTAGATAGTGGGAAACTTTTGGGGTTTGCCATATCTTATAGAGGCATTGAGGTGGAAACAAAGAAAATTGATGCCATTATTAACATGGCACCTCCTAAGAACATTTCTCAATTGTGCAGATTCCAAGACTAAATTCAAGCTACCCATCATTTCATTGCATCTTTAGTCGATCACACATTACCCTTCACACATCTTCTCAAGAAGGATGTACATTTTTATTGGAATGAGGATTGTAAATAGGATTTTGAGAGCTTAAAGGAATACCTTGTAACTCCACCCATTTTACAACCTTTTCTACCAAACAAACCATTTATCCTTTACATAGCCACATCAACCCATGCTCTTTCAACATTGTTGGATCAACAAGATGATCATGGAAAAGAACATCGTGTCCATTACATTAGTCATACTTTAATGGATTATGAAAACTGATACTCACTAATTGAAAAATAATGTTTAGCTCTTGTATTCACTACTAGTAATTTGTGACATTATTTACTAAATGTTGAAATACAAGTCATCACAAAATTTGATCCCCTTAAGCATTTTTTTTAATAAAACTAATCTCTTTGGATGCTTAGCTAAGTGGGTGATGTTGTTAACTAAGTTTGACCTTAATTTTGTTTCACAAGAAGTAATCAAAGGACAAGCCTTAACCAATCACTTAGTTGATGCCCCTTCTCCTCTCGCTTTACCTAATCATGACTCCTTTCCTAATGATAGTGTCTTGACTACATATGTTAACACATGGGAATTATATTTCAATGGATCGAAGTGTAGAATAGGTTCTGGTGCTAGAGTGGTATTAATTCTTCCCAATGGCAAGCCTATTCCCTTGTCTTATCAATTAAATTTCCTATGTACAAAAAACACAACTGAGTATGAGGCATTAATCACAGGATTGTGGGCTACTTTAACCATGGGTACCAAAGATATCAAGATATTTGGTGATTCACAATTAGTAATCAAACAAATCAATGAGACACATCAAACTAAACATGACAAATTATCACAATACAAGGATCATACAATGAAACTATTAGAGAATATTGAATCATTCACCATTGATAACATCCCACGCAAAGAAAATCAACATGTGGATGTAATAGTGAGTGTAGCCTCTCTTGTATCCCCACATGATCCTCAAAAGACTTCACATTTGTTATTCATCCAATCATGAAACCTTCTATTCATACCCAATTAGAAGACATTTTAATGACAACTCAAGATGACTCATGAGAATGGTATAACACAATATACAATTATTTAAAAGATGGTACCATTCTCAAGCCCACATTGACACACACTTGAAATCATTTACGCAAACTAGAAGCCAAATACATCATCCTTGCTAACATGTTGTATAGAAGATCCTTCAATGGTCTATTACTAAGATGTCTTAGGGACTCTGAAATTTCTATAGCCCTTGACCAGGCTCATGTTGGTGCCTGCGAGGGTCATTTTGGTGGAAGATCATTAGTGCAAAAACTCCTTTGTATGGGATATTATTGGAGACATATGGAGAAAGACTACTTTTCTTATGTTAAACAATGTTACAAATGTCAAGAACATAGCAATTTGATTCATTTTCCTGCTTCTGAGCTTCGTTCCCAAATTCCCATTTGTTCATTCTTAGTATGGGGATTGGATCTTATTGGAAAAATTTCACCACCCTCTTCTACTAGACACACATTTATAATAACCGCAATGGACTATTTCACAAAATGGGTGGAAGATATTCCTCTTCGATCTACAAGTATTGGAGGAATTTTTTATTTCATATTGGAACACATAATTGCTCGCTTTAGACTTCCTTCAACAATTGTTTCAGAAAATGGAACCCCATTTAAGAATAATGATGTAAATATTTTTTTGAAACTTTAAACATTAAACATTGATTTTCCACACCATACTATCTGCAATCCAATGGACAAGTAGAAAGAACTAATAAAATTCTTGAACGAATCCTAAAGAAAATTGTTAACAAACATCATAAGGATTGGAATATGTAATTACATTATGCACTTTGGGCTTATCGAATGAGTGTTAGATTATCCATGGGAACTACACCCTATAACCTTATTTATGGTACTAATGTGATCATGCGCTTGGAGTTAGAAATTCTTACACTGTGAATTGCTCTTCAAGACCTTATTGATGAAGCCACTTATAAAGACCAATGATTGCATCAACTTGAAATGCTTGATGAAAAGCGGATTAATGCTCTTGAGCATCTCCAAGCTTACATTAAACAATTGCAACAAGAACACAATACTCATATCATTCCTCACACATTTCGTAAGGGTGATTTTGTACTCTATGAGAATCAATGAAATACTCATGCTGACCATGAAGACAAAGATAAAGTCAGCCCTAATTGGTTAGGTCCTTACATAATTGATACCAGTTATGGGTCTAGTGCTTACATTTTAATAGAGCTTGATGGCACACCCCTTAAGGAACCTATTAATGTTGTGCATTTGTGTTAGTATTACCTCTAGTCTCTTTGAATAGTATGATTGATAAAGTAGTGTTGTCTAAAGTTATATGGTTATATTCTAAATACTTTCACATTACTTTGCTCTTGACAACTGATCATTTGTTTTTCTTGAACACTAAGGTAATTATTTAAGTTCTTTTTATTTAACTACTTTAGGTTTCATACTATTCACCCTTGTATTATGTTAAGGTCGATCCTTATATACATTATAGGTGTATCTAATTTAACATACCTTCATTAAAATAACAATGTTGTATCTAAAGTGAATCTGGAATATGTTTTACATTAGATCACATCAATTATGCTAAATCATGTAGATATTAATTAAATATTTTTTCAAGTTATTTAATTAATCACATTGCCATTTAACATTGAAACACATTAATACATATTGCCAAAAAATCACATGCTCATGTATATATATATCAAAAATTTTATGTACATCTCACCATCATATACACAATCACCAAGGTTTGTGAGAACTAGACCCCTCAAGCTTTGGTGCCAGTGATCCGATCCTTGGACATCATGATAGGGTTGTGAGTGATCATGCTTATGATCCACCAAGACTAAGTGTATACTCCAAACCCTGTACTCGTCTAATAGCCACAAGATGCTCCTCTTCCTTCTGATCTCTCTCTTTTGGTAGTTGTGCTAGCTTTGCATGCAGTCTCTACACTCTCAGCTTGATGAAGTCATCTTCTCATGCTCTAATAAGGTACTTGAAACCTCACGAAAGGTCTAAGTGACTCTAATTCCTCCTCCATAATCAGTGGGGGCATGTAATTAGGGTCCATGTCCTCCTCCTCAATGGATTTAGGCACTATCTCTGCGACATCCTAACGATAGAACTCTCGCCAGTCTCTCATCACTCTTAAGGGGTAGAAACAATAAACAATCAATAAACATTGTCAATATATATATAAAGCATAAGCACTAAATTATATGCATAAAATAAAATATCATCACCAATATCTCTAGTCAGATGAGAGATATAAACCTCATCCTCTTTGGGAAAATGGATCTGCTATAGCTATTGCATGTGATCTGGTCACATGAGTATGAGATGACTCTCCCCACTCATGTCAATCCTCTACCACTACCTCATCACCCTCACCTAGGGGTGGGTCATCCTCATACTCTTCCTCATCCTTATCATCCTCTCCTCCATCATATCCCTCATAGTCAGGATCGACATATGAATCATACTCATCATCAATAACATCAGTAAATATATTTGCAGCCTTCTATCATAAAGCCTCAGCTCTATCCTCTAGCTCATCTCCCTCATTTGGTACTAGTTCTTCATCACCTATAAGGACATCCATGGGAAATACAAGAGCTGGCTATGTCATTGACCACCACTCCTCATGCTCATTTGTGCTACCAACATCATCTGCATCAAAGAATGGTGGTCGATTGTGATTTGAAGAATCAAAGTCACTCTAGAAAACATGGTCTATAGTGACTTGAATGGTATCACCTAACCTCTAAGCACTTTGCACCAATTTTGTAATGAAGGGGCATAACCTTGGTGGTACCCGAACCTACCCAAACTATCGAATGACTCGACCATAATAAAAAGGACATAGAACATAGTAATTTCTACCAACTAAGAATCTATTCATCTACATCCTCCTCAATTGTCTTGTGGGATCAGGCCATTGTAGTTTCAGTAGATAATGTCTCCAAAGGATCTCATCCTCCTCTAGTTGGTCAAATCTCACCCTCAAAAAGTGTAGGTCTCCATACTTCCACAAGCGTCATAGAGGATAGTCGAAGGCTCATGGATATCCTAAAGCTATAGCACATGGTAAATTGATAGGCATGGTGCATGTAATATGCTCAAGTAACCACACCTGTAGAAGCGTGTAGTGTACCATACTATCTATCTCTCAATACATAAATTGACCTAGATCATAATAAACATGCACCAAGATACATTGTCCCTAAGCATAGACTATCTTGTGCTCTGCCATCCCATGAATCAAGTGAACCAATCCTCCATCCATGTGTGTTGATCATCCATTTGAATTGAGTACCAGAGCCACCATATGCATAATAATCCATCCCACTATGGGGGCTCGTGAATATAGTAGCATAGGAAGCTCAATTTGTGCTCTCACGTTGTCATCATTAACAAGTCCATCTAGGAAGTACAGCATGTCCACCTTATTCTCATGAAATGACCAATCTCCTAAAAAATATACCCATTCTCCCTAAATAGGAACTTACAGAATCCATTGTACATCCTCTAAGGTAATGGTCATCTACCCGGTTGGGAGGTGAAACATACCTATATCAGTGTACCAGCACTCACATAGGGCCATTAACATGGCATCATGGTATCTCATAGGTAGCATCAGATATGCCAAATAGATGCCTACTTCCTACATATGCTCTATCTCTGATGCTGACAATGTTGGAGCTGGATCTCTAAGAAAGCTAATCTATCTCACCCTAGCCGATGTCGCGACCGGGCAAGTACCTATAAAAATCATAATAATACGCTCTAAAAATTCATCTAATATCATTAATTTTTACATTATTAATCATGCTAGTGTGTTAAAGTCCTTCTAGCGTACTTTTCTAAAGGCCCTAAATACTTTAGAACCATTTTGGAACACTTCACAAAGAAATGGGATACTTTGAAAACAAAAGGGACACTTTGCGAAGAAAGGGGACACTTTGAAATTTGTTTTTCCAAGATCCTAAATTAACCTATACATGCATTAAAAATGATTAAATCAATACAAAATCACTAAGCGAAAGTTGCAAAATTGACTCACCTCATAGTATAGCTTTTCGCTCACTACCTACTCTGGAAGCTCATCCAGTCATGAAGCCATCTAATCCCATCTACTCAGCATCTTCTCATCTCACTCATCGCTCTCACGCTACAAGAAGGTAAAATGTAATAGTAAGTAACAAATTACTCTCCTTTACATCTTTTCACCTATTTTCATCACTTTTACTCTTCTGCATTAAATTAGGGTTATTTTCTCTTAAGAGTTAATAAAGTGCTTTTTCTTCACAACAACATAACAAGAGCTAGCGAACTCTATTTTCGATGCCATTTGATGTGTTGGAATCGTGATTCCACACTTGAAATCATCAATTGTCTATTGATATGAGGCATGGTACTTGGAAATTCCCTACAATATGACTATTCCTTATTCAACATGGGTAGATTGCTACCTTGATTCCACCTCCATAAAGCAAGCGGAATCAAGGGGGGCATACATCTACCCTCAAACTTGATTTCTAGAAGTTATATTAAAGGTTTTTTGGACAATTAATGAATTTTTGTTGCAAGATGCAAAATCTAATGTTGTGGTTTTGCAGATAACTACACTGGGGGCTTCATTCTCCCACATTTTTGACTGAGTATCTTTTTATGCAATAAAGTGCATTATTAAGAGTCCTTCAGCTTACATATGCACGTAGATTCATATGGGCACTAAAGTGGGAGCTAGATGTGGTGTAGAAAATTGGACACTCTTGAGAAAAGAGACAATTTCAAGCTTAATTTGGACCTACTTTTGAGTATGCCTACATCATTCATTCTTCAAAATAGCTTTTATAGGCCTCTAATACACATTATTTTTGATCTAGAGGTCTATTTTAGTTGAAAATCATCTAAATACTGACAAACAACACTTAATCCACTCATATCCTGAAAACCCACCTCCAAAAACCACTAGAGCAATCCATTCGCCACCTTGGGCGAATAAGTCCCCTTTGGTGGGTCCCATTCACCAAGTCTGTTGAATGAGTCCCTTTTGGGGGAAAAATCATTTTTGAATGGGAGTTTAATCAATTCAACTTAATTTTTTTGGTGGATGTTGGCCTCTTAGGTCTAAATAATAGGAAAATTAGGTATTAATGCCTATAAATATACAT
Source organism: Sequoia sempervirens (assembly GCA_007258455.2). Classification (NCBI taxonomy): domain Eukaryota; kingdom Viridiplantae; phylum Streptophyta; class Pinopsida; order Cupressales; family Cupressaceae; genus Sequoia; species Sequoia sempervirens. Next base: position 12,214 of record VDFB02015260.1, on the reverse strand, counting down.
CCTAGGTTTTTCTCACATCTCTTAATCATTTTCACAAAGCAATTTCAAAATTAAAGTATCAAGAATCTTCCACAATAAGTTTCATTAGTATTTCTACAACAAACTTGAAGCTTTAGGGCAATAAAACTAGGGTTTTTGCAGGTCTTCAAGCTCACTTCTTGTTCAAGATTCAACATTGCAAAAGAGTTGATGATGGATGTATATGGTGAATTATGGAGAAATATAGGTTGAGGAGATGCAACTAGCCATCAAATCACACCTAAAGACTTGTTTTCAAAGTGATTTGATCTTCCATTTTCTCTCTATGTCCAGATTTAAGGTTTTCATTGCATTTGCATGTTGTTTACATCCATTTGATTGTTGTATGGTTTCTTGTATTGAATTATTGCTTCATTCAAATCACACTTGTTCATCTTATTCTAGCACATTAAAATAGTGTTTTGTCTTACTTTAAATTTTCCTAGTCATTGAGACAATTAAGGCTAGGGTTTAATGCAATTTTTTATCCATTCAAGGTTTGATTACCCAATTATGGTTTTGACCAAGGAAAACCCCCCATTAGAAAACAAAATTTAAGCTATTTTTTAGGGATTTCCTAAGATTTTGATCTAGGTTTCCATCAAAAAGTGTTGTGTAGGTGACAAGGTACAAATTTAAGATTTGAATTTACAGAAAAATGAAAAAGGACTGATTCACCATGGATGATAAATGATTCCTTAGAGGTTTATTAGAGTTAAATGTAGATTTCAGTACCCATTTATTTGAAATCAATTTTGGTAGAAAATCTGACTGGGATTGATTCGCCTAGAGTGGCTTAATGAGTCCCACCCAAAAATTAAAACTTTCTAGATTTTGAGTGATTTTAAATGTTCATTAGTTTTAAAGGTGCAAAAATTCTAAATTTCAATTCTTTTGTTTAGTTCTATTTGCATTTTGTCGTTGTTTTAAGATTTTTGCAAACATCACCAGTGTTTTCAAACATTACATATTTCTACTAGGTTTGCACTCATAATCAATCAATCAATTTTATCAATCATTGATTTTAGTCATAATTCCACTCATACAGTCCTTAGTTCAAGTGGAACCACCCAATTTTGGGGTCTATCTCTCTCCTTTTAGGTGAAAACCCTAAGAGTGCAAGAGAAATACATAGATTACAACCTAAAATTGATGGTTCGTGACTCCCACTTTATATAATAGAAAAAGTATGTCATTGAATTCCTCAATTTAGTATTGTTTATTGTAATTCTAGTCACATACTACTTTATTCTACTATCACATTGATTACTACTTGAACTACACCTAGTGTTGATATTTATTTATATAGATAGTTAGATGATAGTCTTTTATATTTGACACACACTCATCCTAATATCAACTTCAATATTGGGCTTATATAATTTTTTACCATATAACCTATGAGACTTATTGTAGGAAGTTAAGCATGTTTTGAGGTAAAGTCATGGAACCATCTATTTTAGTATTTAATACAAACCCAAAATATTATCAAATAGTAGGATTCAATAAATTGAATTGATTTGATGGTATTGACTAATGGAATTTTGGTTTAGGGTTTGTTTTAAAATATAGGTCTAGTGTAGTTGCATGGTTTTGCTAGAAATAATATTTTATTGCATTATCATCTATTATGGTTAAATATTGGCATGGGATACTTACTAGTGAGGAGGTTCTATGGATTTGAAAAGTTAGGATAGATTCTAGTCTACCACATGTTCATCCTACTATTCTTTTGTGTGAAAACAAAAGCCATTCATAATTCTCATAATATTAAAAGAGTGATTTTTTTTATCCAACTAGTTCACATCTACCTAGTTATCATATTCACACAAGTGCTTAAACTCACTTAGAGAATTTTCCCTTTTATCTCATCTCATTATTACACTGCATGTGTCATCACAATTGTCCAACATGTTTTCACAAAAAAATATATAATTTTATTTACTTATTGTAGGGATGCAAATGCACTTGTAGACATCTTTAAAAATTGTGAGAGCATATAAAATGCATGTTAATTGTCTAGAAACAATGAGTCAAATAGATTAAATGATGAAAATTTAATTTTAAAAAGAACTCACCAAACTAAATATTTAATCAAACAAAATATATCTTAACATTTTAATTATTTTTTTTAATATTAAAAACCATGCAATCTTCTATCTACTAAGTTACATTGAAAATAAAATAATTATAAAAAGTTAACACTGTCACAAATTCAAATAAATAATTATTACATTTAGATTCTAATATATACAGTAAAAATTAAGACAAGTAATATAAATACTTCAAAAATTATATTTAGTAAGAAAATTAAATATAGAATTATTAATGCATTTCTTCCAAATTAACTTTTCCCAATATAATTATATTTAACGATTAATTTATTTAAAATTATTAAAAGAAAAATTAAATTTGAATTCTAAAATCATAAAATACTTTTTGGATGATGAAAATACAAGTCAATGCAAATTCAAAGATCATTATGTTTATAGCTTTAATATCATTATATTTATAGCTTTAATTACCATTAATTATGAACTTTTGAAAAATCAAACATACAAATCATACACCACTTTTATTTTTTGAGAATTTTTATATCAATCCAGATAGATTGAAATCCTTTTGACTTAGAGCCAAACACTACCATACTTTAAACATATCTCTAAATGCCTGTGGTAACTCTACTCTTATGATGATGGGGACCAGACGCTGTAGTACCTCCCGGATCACGAGGTTCTTGCATGCTCCCCTCACTATCACAAGTCCTTGTTATTACTGCTTCTTGCTGCTCTTGCCATTGCTTAACTTCTGTCCTTATATTATTACTTCCCAGGAATCTTTTTACAGTATAAGTGCTAATTCATGTGCGCACTAAGCCTACTCAAAAGTAATGTTTATAAGCACGCCTTGGATTTTTCTTGGTAATGATATTGTCCATCAATTCTACAGAGAGAATGCCATTTAAATGTTTACATGTGTATATATTAAATTTAAAATAAATTAATTAATTTAAAAACTCCAAAATAATTTATCCCAAACAGTACGATCACAAATGAAAGACCTGATTACAGTTGTAACTCGTAAGGATCACGAAGAATCTGAACACGTCTCCACTTAATCATCACAGATGTTTTCATTACATTAATATTCTCCTACTTTATCGTCAGTGGAATTGCTTTTGGTTTCTTTTCTACTAATCTTTACCAGTGGGAATGCTCACCTAATCTGAACTACAATAATCTCAATTTGGTTTCAAAGGATTATACTGACATATACAGCTTTATATAAATTCTTTTAGTCAAAAGTATATTGTACTACTTTTGTGTTACAAAACAGAATTTGCTGAGATGTACCTACGTAGAGAATTACAAACATTCCAAATTTGAGAATTGGACAGCCTGCAATGTACGTAAGAAGATAAATCAATCAAGAGAAGTATCAGAATTTAAAAAATATGTTATTTAGAAATTTGAGTTTTTAAAATGTGTGAAGGAAAATGTATATATCTAATATTTTATGTTTTCTTTTAAATATGATTTTATAAATAAATATAATTTTGATTATTATAATGATTTAGTCTTAATTTTTGAATTTATATATTTTATTAGTGTAAGAGTATTTATACATTTAAATACTTTTGTGTTTTTATATACTGATAAAATTTTAATATTTTTTATACAATAAGATATTTGTAACAGATACATTTCATGTTGACATATGTTGCACTTGAATAAAAACTTCTAGTCAAATGGTTTCACACACATTTGCACAAGTATCAATTCAAATAGCTCATCACAACATGGTGGAAGACAACCATGCATGTCCTCTTAAATAACATTGCACAACTTTAAGATTACACTTTTGTATACAAGCATTACTAATTCGTACCAACATTGCATATTGTGAGCAACCTACACATTGTCACGTTATGTTTTGTTTGATTCCATGCATATCTAACACCTAACTTCATCTACTCGACATGATCATGCCAACCAATTCTATGTAAACCTATTCTATATCTTGATTTAATGGTACTCTAAATTGCATTAGGCTATTTTGTAACCTGATGTAATGGTACTCTAGAGTGCATTTGAAATGATGTGCACAACTCTTCATTTTTAGGTTATGATATGTTCCTTCCCATCATAGCCTAAGAGACAATTTAATTTTACATGGTTGAAACATCAATGAATATAGGACAATATACTTCATGCCTTTGTTTTATGACAGCCATGGTATTTTATAACATTGCTTCTATAACACAATCCTATTCTTGAATATGAACCTTTTTTCTACTATCTTTTCCGTATCTTTTCTAACATGAATAGTTGTTATCCAGTCCCATTTATATAAGGAAAATTATTGGTATTAGCATATAAAGGATTTATTTCATTTTATCTATAATTAGACACATTTATCCAAATTCAATATATTTTGTTGCTATTTTTTCTTTACATCATTTCATGTAAAAAATACGAACAAACAAAAGTAGTCACCAAGTTCTCATATTTTTTTGCAATCTCTTTCGAATAAAAGTATCATTTTCAATCTCTTCAGTAAAATGGAATCACCTTCTTCTAGGTATTCAAATGAAATAAAATGGATGTATGTAATGCAATTTCTATATTATTTTATAAGAGATGATATGTGTATATAAAATAAAATAATTAATAAGAAAATTAAAAAAAAAAATAGCACAACCTACTAGTTTACATGAGAGGAATACATTTTTAACATAAAAATATGAGTCCAAAGAAACGCAATGTATTATGTAGCAATCAACATAATTGCAAAAGCCTTTATACGAGTATAACCAACTTATAGACATAAAGAAATTATTGTAGCATAATTACACCTACAAAGCTCACTATTGATCCTTGTTGGTGTGAATATGGTGATTTACCTTACTAGTTCACCTAGTAGATCTTATTCACATGTTAGGTTTACTTAGGTCATAGGAAAAATTTTTGAAGTCTTAATTGGCATTAAATCTTATATTATCTCATATCATTTACATCTTGTGCCATAGGTAATTTAATATTTTTTATCACATGACATAGGATTAAGATATTTTCCATGATCAAGTGTCTAATCGTATGTGTCACTTTGACTATATAACCAAGGGATTCTCATTTAAGATTTAGTCCAATTTTAATATATCATTTGCATAATTTTATAGAATAGGATTATTCTATCATAACCTATCTCTCTTTTACTTTCATAGAATTTTCTAGATCTTGGATGGCTACAATCATCAACCAAATATTGCATGGTATATTGTATTCTATGCCAACTCTTATATGGTATCAAAGCTTGTGGGATTGCTTCATGATATTATTTATTCAAATATCTACATTTTAGATATTGGTGGATCTTTAAAAATATGAGTATGTTGTTCCCTTGCATAAAATGATGATCTGAAGAACTAGAATTTTTTTTTTTAAATACTATATTTGAAGGTTTTATGTTAATTTCTTTGTATTGCAAGTAGAAGTTGAAACATGTTGGTGTATATCTAAGCTCACTATTTAGTTCAAGTTGTTTGAAAAAGTCAATTTTTATCTTCTTCTTTTTGTCAAAATGGGACATTTGAGGCTAGATCTACAAGGGTTTGAAGAGGGAGGTTTGTTACCAAATCTAGAGAGGATTCATCATTTTATATAATTTTGGGTCAAAAATGACCCTTCCATCATGCTCAAAAGGCCCAAAAACTCATTTTCATATATAGACTTTATAACTTTTTGTGAAAACAATTTTTTAAATTTTTTTGTGACTATCTTAAATTTGACAGTCAAATGACTTGAATCAAAGACTATCTTTAATTTAATGAAAAAATGAATATCAACAAGTCACTCTAATTTACCCCTCTTTCCATTAGTATTTTTGAATTTTTAGTTTGACATCAAACAAACATAACTTAGTCATCAACCTCCATTTTTCAAGAATTTATTTTTGACTTGGGGTATAATTTTAGGACTTCTCAATGTGATGCAATAAGTTTTTTATTTTGGTGCCTTTTTTGTCAATTTTTTTTAGATTCTCATACATTTTCTTGATTCATTCTCAAACTTTTGGGGCTTTGTTCTTGCTCATACAGTAACATTTTTGCATGCATTTTTTTTTTAACGTGCAAAGTTTTCAATGCACTTTAAATTAGTGTGATCATATTGATCTTATTATATGCAAGATATTACTTTTATTTTCTAGCCAAATTTTATACTTGTAAGCACTAAGATCAAGTCCACTTCACTTTTTTTGAAAGTGGCACCTATAATCACATTGACTATAAAGTTCTAGATCATATATTGTTTGGGGGTCTCGCGATTGAATAATTTATGGGGGGTAATCTATTCTTTTGTTGGATTAAGTCTTTTGATTGGTTTTTTGTGTGACTAAATTTGATAACTGTATCATGGGTATCGAAAGGTATCCTACTATAATCATGTTGAATAGATGGAACTTTAAGTCATGAAAAAATGGAATCCCAACACATTTTACATGCTTTTAATTTTTTCCCTATCTCTATGGAGTATTCCCTAAACTCTCATCCAAATGGAAGAGAGTTGTGTGGGACTTAAAGACTTAACAATCCTAGGAGTAATTGGTTTTAGTTGTGATATTGAAATAAAAATTGACACATATTGTATTGATATCCCTCATGACCTTTTGACAAAACTATAAGAGATGTATAGAGAATCAAATGATTGTCTATCTCCAGAGGATCTTGATGTAGATTTTCTTGTTCCACTCAATCAGTTTCAACCAACTAATGATACAAAAACCATAGTGCTTGTTGATTAGTAAATGCATTGTTGTTTTTATGAGAAAGAGTTATTCTTCTCCTCCTACAAAGACTTCTATTGAGACTTCAATATTTATGGCTCCTAATGTAGATTTATGGTTTTTATATTCTTCATCTATGAGTCAACATCTTGACGATGAGGACTCTAGTAATCTAGCAATGGTAGAATTATTTGATGTTCACATTCAAGTATCTCATGTGGACACTTTTGAGGAGATTGAGTATGGTCATTAGAATCTTGGAATTCTTTCATCTACTAAGGTTCTAGAGACATGTGCAAACATTACATCTCCTTTATCAACTGTTGCTTCTTATAATACTTGTGTTACCATAATTTTTTATTCTTGTGTTTCACTATAGGTGGACATACATTATCTTCTATATATAGCTATTTGGAATGAGTACATGACATAAATTTGAAGTTTGTTTGTAATGTTCCACATTATAGATTTGGGATACATCATTAATTGCATTTATCTTCTCTTTTATGGAGATGATTCTTCTTTAGTTGTTGTGAGAACACTCTTACCCTCTTGTTCATTCTCTACATGATCATTCTTCATAGTTTGAATGAGTGTGAATATTTTGAGTAGAATTTGGAGGATGCTTCTTTAACTTCAAAGGAGATATTTTTATCTTTGGATTATGTTCTACAATCATTTCTAGGAGATTCTAGATTGTTATCTTCATCAATATGGCCTAAAATTCATGTTTGGAGTGTGACAACATTTTTAATCAACATGGAGAGACTTAAGAAGAATTCAAAGACACATACTTTACCCTTCTTCCCTTATCTTCCTTTTAGAAAAGGCAAGAAGTCTTGCATATCATCTTGGTTTTATTTCTTCTTAGGGGGAGGAATATTGTTTGAAGAGATTGGATTATCTTCAATATTCAATATGGAGCATTAACGAGCCTTGCAAGGAGCTCTACATTGAGGGGGCATGCACATTCTCTTTTATTTACTCGTATGGGGGTATTTTCCTTAACATGGATATTTTTCCACCTCATTCTCCAATGAGAGATTTTTTTTTCATCTCTCTTTTGGAAATTATTTTATTCCCACTTTTTTTTATGGCACCCACCCCCTTGTAGGCACCCAAAAACCCTCTTTCAATCAAGAAAATAGGTGGAAAAGGAGAGATTGTGTTTCTGTAAGCAACTCACACAACCTTTACAAAGGTTTATACACGTTATGCAAGCCAAATAATAAATTTAAGAGGCATAAAATAAGCTGCAAATGCACAAAATATTTTTTTGTTAAAAATAGACTATTGCTACAGGTACCCATAGCATTAGCTATAGGTGACTATTTGGAATTTTATTGATTCTGAAATGAATGGAATGGAAATGGAAATGATCTGGGAAAAGAAGAAATGAATCAATGGAACTGAAACGGCACGCGATCATGACGAATGCAAGTAAATATGGTGGTGGAAGGAATAACAAAAATGAATGGAAAAGAAAAGGGAAGCCTTAAAGATTCTCTCAAACTTGGACTCAACAAATCATTCCTTACTTGAACTCAATCAAAGCACCACATTCATTCCCCATCTGAAATCAACAAACCTGGATCGATGTCAATGGAAAAATGGAAATGGAATGGAAATGGATCTATGCTTCACATACTATAGGATTAAAAAAAAATGAATTTCATGAAGTTAAGGACCAGTTAAGGTGGTCGACATGGCCAAGTTTTTATATTTTTCAAAAGTTGTAATTAAAAATTCATAATTAATTATTTCCTTGGAAATAAATTATAAAAAAATATGCATCACATTAGGACATGAGTCCTCTACTTTATCTAAAATCTTATAAAAAATATTATCATTTTATCGTGGTTAGGGTGGTTAGATAGACACCTACAGTACTACTGCATTGAAATTTCATTTAATTTTTACCAAATATATATTTTTTTTAAATAAACCTAATAGTTTAGAAACTACAATCAATTTTGTACAAATTCTATTCTTACATATTATGAAAATAATATAGATAACTTATTCAAATTTTTATGTCAAGTTGCCTAACTCTGCTTTTCCTAAATTTTTCGCCACTTAAGGGCCTACTTTTTCCATGATGATCCTGCACATACCCAAAATAAAAATAGTTACAATATTTTTACACAGTTACAACAACTGTAGTAAAATATGGAATCTATTACCCTCCACTTTGACCTCTTATATCTTCTATGATCATTTTTAACTAATTTCAAAAACATTCTTCAATTTTCCTCTGATATTCTCTGAGATCCTCCTCTATTCTCTCTTGTTTTTGCTATTCTGACCTCTTTTTCTTCTTTGTGCTAGTTTCTTCTTCTTGTTGTTTTGTTCTTCTTCGCCCAACTATCAAAATCTAAAAGCTTCTTCAAACAAAAATCTAAAAATCCCACCTAAATCTACTACAACTTTCAAAAACTTGCATTAATTCCTCCACCTGGCTATTTTTTACTTCAAAATCTCCCACCTAGTTTTCCCTTTTAATTTCTTTCATTGTGTTGCTCAATAAATAGGCATGCGGGTAGGTATTACTACCCTCAAACAAGACAAAAATGAATTTTAAAATTTAAAACTCCTATGACTTTCTTCCCATGACATTAGTTGGGTAAATAATAAAAATTATTTAAATAAAATCATGCCCCTACATCAAACTACCAGGCTAGAAAAAAATGTGAACCCTTGCTCAATGTGTAAAGATATTTGTTGTTGTAGGTTAAAGGTTCAATTGTTGTGGGTTAGCGTATTTTTCATCTTGTGCTAACTGAAGTGATTCTAGCTCTACTGAGCTCAACCATGTTACATCCTCCACTGGTCTACCCTTCCATTTCACTAAATATTCATTGCACTCTTTAACCCTTGTCTTCCTAATAACTCTAGAATCCAAAATATCCTCAATCTGCTCTTGTTCTTTCTTAGGTAGCTGCTCCTATTTTTATGGTAATTCTTTTTCTTCTTCTTCTATTTGTTGTGATGTCTCTCCCTTATGGTAAGTATATAAATCTAAAACATTAAAAATTGGAGAGCTTTCAAAACCTTTAGGTAACTCCAACTTGTAGGAATTTGCTGAAAAATTCTTGATGATCTTGCATAGTCCAATCTACTTCCACTTGAGTTTGTTGTAGGCATGGATATGAAATCATTCCTTTGGTAGATGTGTCAATATTGTGTCTCCAACTTTAAAATTCTTTTCTCTCCTCTTCAAATCAATGTTGATTTTATATCGTTGGCTACTCCAACCAAGTTTTTCCCTCAGTTGCTTGTCTAAATCATGCATATGTTTGGAAAACTGTTCTCCATCAACATTTCTCTTGTATCCCTCACTATTTGAAAGCTCCCTTAATTTGGAAATACCCTTTGGGTTGTAACCATATACAATTTGGAATGCACCCTTACCTTGATGTGTTCTTGGTATTCCAAGTACAAAATCGACACTCGCATCTTCCCATGTTTTTTCCATTATGGTTAATGGCTGATATAAGCTTGTATTTTGACTCCCTCCTTTGGCATATTGAAAAATTGACATCCTTGGATAAATTTTCTGATTTCTTCCCTCATCATTGGTCAAAACTATCTTTCACTAAGCTATTCCATTGTCTTATCAGCTCCAAAATGTCCAACTAATCCACCACAATGTTTTCCTCTTATAAAATTCTGCATCATTGATCCTTGAGGTATGCATATTTATTTTCTTTGAAAAATAGTCCATCTTGTGTAAAATAATCCATCCAAGGTGTCCTATCAACATTAATAGGCTCCATACATGTTTTCCATTCATCCTTAAATTCCAAGTCATCTTTATGTAACTCTTTAATGACACCAAACCCTACTAATTCAACTCTTATTTCAATCAACAATGTAGATATCCTACTTAATGCATCATCTCTTATCCTAATTTGACTATATTCACCTTTTTAATCAATCATTGTAAATTATCTATCCTTTCCCAAACAATCCATGAGATCATCCATTCTTGGTAAAGGAAAACAATAACTTATTGCTATTTTATTTATTGCTCTTGAATTTATGCACATTATCCATTCACCATCCTTCTCTGGCGCTAACACAACTAGTACCATAGATGGGCAAAGACTCTCTAATCATCCCTAGATTTCCAATAATTATTGCACCTGTTTGTTCACTTCTTCATTTTATGTAGGTGTCAACCTATAAGTTGCCTTGTTGGGTAAACTTTCCCTTGGAATCAAATCAATATGTTGACTGATGCTCCTCATAGGTGGTAGTCCTTTTGTTATATCCTTGGACACAATTTCATCAAATTCTTCCAAAATCCACTTTACTTCTAAAGGCGTGTCACTGTCATCCTTTGTTGCATCTACTTGTATCCCCTTGCGAACTACTACAAAACATAGTTTTTCCTCTTTAATCCCTTTCAAAAATTCTTTCACTATAACTAGTAGTATTCTTGGACCACTTTCCACCTCTTCTTCCTTTGTTGCTAATGATGTAAGAGTATGCTTTCTTCTATTTTTCTCTAAAGTGTAGGTGTTTTCTCTTCCATTATGGATTTCCTAAGAGTAAATGGCATACATCCATGGGAATGATATCACACCACACCTCATCTTCATAAGTGCCTATTTGAAAATTAACTAGGCATTTTTGATCAACCAAGACTTGGTTCCCTTTTTGCAACCATGAAACCTTGTAAGGGGTAGGGTGAATTGTCCTTTTTAACCACAAATTGTCTACCATTTCAACTAAAAGTAATTTTTCAATGCTGCCACTATCTATTATAACCTTGCAACATTTTCCACCCAACTTACATATTGTTCTAAATATTTCTTCCCTTTGCATAGGTTCATCTTCTTTTTTGGTTGGCTTCAACAATGTCCTCTTCATCATAAATTATTCTCCTCTCTCAAGTTCATCTAGTTCACTTTAAACATACCCTATAGATTCAATATCCCCCTTTGCTACATGAGCACTTGTTGCCCCTATTATTTTTTATCTTTCTGGTCTATGTTGTGGGAATTCATAAAATCTATGGACTGACTCTCCACAATTAAAGCAAGTGCCTTAGAAGCCTCTACCTCTCATTTCGTATGGTCTTGTTCTTGTTTCCTCTTTCTCCTATTGAATCTTTGAAAGACTAGCCTCCTTGCCATGACTGTAATTTTTTTGTTGTTGCACTTTCACTTTGTTGAATCCACCTTTGTTTCTATTTGTTCCTTGCTTTTTCTCCAATTTATCTTCAGCCTTTAGAGCATATTGATATGCTTCTTCCACATTTCACATCCTTATTGTGCTTAGTTCATCTTGGATGCTCAACCTCAATCCATTAACATACTTTGCTAATTTTTCATGGTCTAATTCATTAAGACCAAATTTGATAGAAATTTTATAAGACTCTTTAGTATAGGCCTTCACACTTAACTCC
>VDFB02015259.1:0-56744 GCA_007258455.2 Sequoia sempervirens | reverse complement strand
TTGCTATGGCATACTGGATTGAAGCTCAACCATGGAGAAAATTGAAAAAAGATAATAGTGTTGAAATCCTTGAAGATTTACAGTTGAAAGTTCAAAAGTTAGTCATACAACAAGAAATCAAGGCCAGTGAAACTAGTTGACCTAAAAAAATTTAGTGGACATATTGCAATAGGGAAGGGAACATCCAGAATAAATGCCCTAAGGATATAGAAGACAAGGCATTGGTTGTGGTGAAAACAATGAAAACCAACTCTATGTATTATGCTATTTGTCAAGAATGTGATATACATTTAACAAAATACTTTCCAAAGAACAAACCTCCAATCTAGAATGAAGGAAACCAAGGGAATCACAAAACTAAATGTTGTCACACTCACACTTATAGTACAGATGAAAACAGTGACACCGGATACTGAATACCACCCTGGTAGGATAATTGGAATGCATGTGCCACACAAAATAATCAACAACCATGTTATCAAGAGGAAAATTGATAATTTAGCTCTAGAGGAGGTAGAGGAAGAGGTTAGACCAAAATAAGAAGAAATGATGCAAATTTATTTAATTGTGGAAAAATGGGCTATTATGCCTCCGGATGTTGGGTAGAGAAGAAATTGAAATGCACTTTTTGTGGGCAAGATGATTGCACAATGTTTTAATGTGAATTTGCTAGGACATTCTATCAAAACTGGGAGGACAATCAACATTCCTAGAGTGATGAGCTAAAACGAGGTGTAAGAGTAAACTAGAAAGTATCACAATAGGGAGTTAGAGGTTGTCATTGAATGAATTTGTTGACATCAGTTACTTCTATAGAAGAACACTCTAAAGAAGAACTAGTTGCGGACAAGAAGAAGAAAACCAAAGAGAAGAAGAATGCTAATGTTGTCACCAAGAAAGGTACCAATACTGGTAAAAATAAAAATAAGTCAATGGTAGAAGATGCATATGAGGAATATTATAGTCTAGAAGAAGATGAAGAAGATGAGGAACCAAAATACTTTCAAACTAATAGACAACATGACAAGGTGGTAAAGCAGGCTAAACAAGACATAATACAACAATAGTAGGAAGAATTAGGTTGCTTTATGGACCAAGAATTTAGAATGATCAAAGACCTTGCATCCCTAACTAGATAAAAAGATTTAGTGGCCAAACTAAAGCAATGGGGAAAATACTAGAACAAACAGAAGTAGGTCAATCGATTACCAGAGGACCAAAACTAGAAGAATGGTCTATTATTGATAAATGCATAGTTGAATGATCATAAAGTCAAATATGTCATGGTAGATTTAGGTGCTGATTTGAATATCATTCCATCCACCACATGAGAGAAATTAGGAAGACCTAAGCTTGTAAAAACACCAATGAACATAAGTCTTGTTGATGGTTCGAGAATGTGGACCTTGGGAACTTGGAAGAATGTTGAAGTAAATTTTAAAGGGATCAAACAATTGGTTGATTTTGAAGTGGTTGAAATGAAATAACCATTTAATACTTTTAGGGATTTACTTGGATTAAGATGGTTTTCAATCCAATAATATAGTGGAATCTTTATTAAAATAATTAGAGATTGAAAACATGTACATGATATTTAAGTCTAACTAATTCAAAAGGAAGGAGCAATTAGTTGATTACTAATTACTAATTAAATAAATTAAATAAATTTAAGTAAATTATTTTAATTATTACCTATCTCCAAAATTGCACCTTTTCTAAGTTGCAGAACTTAGCATTTTCGAGAAACATGGGAACATTCCTAGGCCTGTGGGTTGCCTAAACTTGGAATGGACCTCCAGAGAAGGCTGGCTCCTAAGGTACTCACCTAATCTACTTCTTCTTGGGAAAAGGGTAAGGAGGCAACATGAAATGAAACTAAACTCCTATGGTGATGCACCTAAATGTTATCTAAAACCTGTAAATCTGCTTATTCACACAGTTTCAATCAACAACAAGCTTAACATGCACAAATTGAACATACTTATATGCTTTGAATAAATATTTGATAAGAAGGACCTAATGCATACAATCCTAGAATGAAAAATTGCTTTTCACAACTTGAATCAATTGCATCTAACACAACTTATAACTTGCAAATACATATACTTTCTGCACAAAGGTGCTACTAATGAGACACAAAGACAAGGAATGAGGAAAATTCACAAATAATTGTATCAATCACTCGAATACACACAATAGAACAAAAGATTAATAAGGCAAAATTACTTATCTTCATTGATCTCCAAGGTGTAAATTGCTATACAAGTTTGTAAAAAGAGTTACAATACTGTCTCTTGTTGAAAGAAAACTCCAAAAATGAGTTACAATACTACTGGAAAAGAAAGGACTAACTTCAAAACTGATGCTTGAAGTTACTTATGCTTTTTTTGAGCTTGCCCCACATACTTTTAGAAGCTTCTTGGTTGTGTATAACCAAAAAACCCTAAAAATAGCCCCTAAAACCCCTCCAAAATGACTCCAAAGTGAAGAAAAGTCAAGCCTTGTCGTGACCCATCATAAAAGCATGAGAAAATGCCCCCTGATGCTCTCATTCCCTCTAGAAACCGAGTAAAAAACAACCCACATACTTTCCACATGTTTGGCACAAGTCATCATTATTCAATCTCCAAACTGTTTTGACTCATACTTTTGGTGTGTTCAACACACCTCTATCTTGCATATACAAAACACTAATAAAGTGATTTATAATAACATCACTTAAATAATGTTTTTTACATTTCATCAATTTTGCATTTAAGCAACACTTAACTAAGTAATTTATAACAATATCACTTAGTCAAATGTTTTACATCTCAAAGTGAATGCAAAATAACACTTATAGCTTGGACCATGCGAGAAGTCAAAAGAAAAAATTTATGTCCTAAAGGACTCCTAAGCTCGACATATACAAGGGGACATACATGAATGCACTAGGAAGTGAACTAAACATGGGGTATTAGTTTGCATTTGCAAAAATTAAAATGAAAGGAAAAAATTCCTTTGAGATATGTCAGCCAACTTAGGGTTTCAGAACCCTAACCGAAAGCCACAGGCAAAGCATTCACCATTTCATTTTTCACTTTGCATTTTCTAGATATATAAGAGCCATTGACATAGGGTTTCACCTGGAGCTCTATGGAGGATCTTTCATGGTGTATTTTGGGAAAATATAGGCTTCTCCAATAGATTTATGAGCACAATCAATAGAAATAGCTCAGGTGAGCTCTTTATGAAGGAAATTTCTGCATTTTCTTTTCATTTTTTGAGAATATAAGCTCATTTTGAGCTCTGTTGCTTTGTTTCCATGCTTCACTCATATCAATAGCTTGCATATTTTAATAAAAACTCCACAGGTTGTGGTTTCATTTCCATTTTATTAGAATATTGGTTTCTAGGTCTTCTATTTTGTTTCATGGTCAAGGGTTTTGTTTATCTCTGCATTTTTCTTCACAGATTTCTATAGGCACTCAAGGATTTTTTATTTTTTTGCACTCCTCTATTTATCTCAAGTTACCTTGCTTTTACTTTCTAAAAAATTTGACCTCCATACTTCTTTAGTCTCCCTCTCAAGAGCTTTCGAGGGTCTTAACATATACATTTTCTTAGAAAAAATGAAGAAAAAATCTTCATCTTCAAGCACAACCCCCGTATTCTTTTTTGTTGATTTCTAAACATGGGTATCTTCTTTATTCCTTGTGATGCCATGTAGTAGTGGTCAGCAGTGTCATAATCACCTTGTTGTAAAAAAACCATGCAATACCATAATATGAAAGATATTTTATGAGATACTAGACAGTTGAAACAAGAGTTATCTCAATCGACTGTTTCACAAGAAAATGTTGCCCTGTGAAAGAAAAATAGGTTTGCTAAATGACTCAAAACCATTGCACAGTACGGGTAATGATTCAAAACCCTTTTCGTAGTGGTCAGCGATGTCATAATCACCTTGCTATGAAAAAATCATGCAAGACCATCATATGAAAGATATTTTATGAGATACTGGATAGTTGAAATAAGAGTTATCTCAGTCGACTATTTCACAAGAAAATGTTGACCCGTGAAAGAAAAATACGCTTGGTAAATGACTCAAAACCCTTGCACAGTATGGGTATAACTCAAAGACTCTACACATATTTTCCTTTCCTTCATGGATACTGCCCTTATGTACTCTGGAAACCCTCTACTAGCACGCCACTATCATACTAGATTTGAGTTCATCAATGTCTATTTAATTGCAACACATACTTGGACCCTTTGTTACTACTCATACATTGCTTCTTTTCGGTTTCAACACTTCCCTTGTGGTTGATCATGATTTCCATTTCAAAACCTCAAGTATTCAGACTCACTATCCATTAATGGTGACTTCAAGGACCTCCATAAAGGTTACATCATACTTTCCCTCTATTCATAAACATTGTCTTTGCTCATTGTTAATATATTCATATCTGCCATATTGGTTGTCTTCTATACACCATTGATGCCCAATGGTTTCAAAACAATAATGACAAGATTGGGGTTGTAGATATTTTTGCACTCTTTCCCTCATCATTGAGTTGACATGATAAACTTAATCCTCACAAATGATTTCAAGTGTCAATAAACAATATCACTTATCATTTGGATGCACAAGGGTGCTTCCTAACATTATATGCCATCTTCACTACTCAGTAATTTCAATTTACCCATCTACCATTGGCAGGCCTATACACTCATGTTTGATGACTTCACCTTGTATTTGAGTCTTGGAAAGCTCCTTTAGTCATGTTTGCATGATCCTTTTCTACCACAGTCTCTAAATTTATTGCTTCTCCAGTTTGCACTTCTTCAAGTGCATCAATATTGCCTCATATTACTCCTTTAAACACTACTGACTCTGGAAGGATGATGTTGAATTTGAATCTGAGGTCATGAAGTGTAGTGCCCCTCATACTATTCTCTGATAGATTGACAGTTGATTTGTTTTGGGATGAGACATTATGGTAGATTGTTTGATGTTGAACTTATTGCTATGATGATGTTTGTGATGGCATTTCTATTATTTGAGTTTTATGCACATGAAATGATTAGCGTATGGTTTTATTTGACCATGAGCACTATGTGATTATCTTATCATGACTATTGTGTGATTATCTTGTGATTGATCTTATCTTGATTGTTATATGAGTTGATGGGATTATTTGGTGATGTCTTACTAATGTGTTTGGGTGACAGAAACAGTGTTGCATCACTCACTTGTGAGTACCTTCCGATGCTCCAATTTCCTTTCACGATGTGCCTATTTATATGGATATGTATGCACGCCCATTTTTGTATGTTGCAAGTTGTAGGTACTAGGCATTGACTCCACTTGAATTGGTAGGTCTGAGTGTGCCTTAAACCTAATGTAATAGTTGATCGGAGATAGCACTTGGTCCCCTACCTTAGTCATCATCCTCGAAGAAGATGAGTATCTGGTTTGTTATCCCATCAATTTTATTAGTTTTGTCTATGGTTAGTTGGCATCATTTGAAGTTTTTCTTTTGACCCTGATTGGTGATCAGTTAATTGTTTTGACATTTGGTTTATTTGATTTGAATCCTCAGATTAAATGCTTTTGATTATTTTATGCATTAAAATAAATCGTTAAATAAAAGAGGCACACTTTGATAAATAAATATATAAATATAATTAAGTCTATAATAATAGTTAATAGTAAAATACATGCTAAAATGAATAAATAATAAATAATAAATAATACATGTTAAAACATTAAATTAATACTTAAGTAAAGATTGTCTACTATGTTTCAAATTTAAGAGCTATTCAATAGAATATGGCCCATATTATGGCATGTCAAACACTTTTTTAAGAAGAGAAAATGCAATCCACCCTTAATCAATGTGTATTTATTTACACACTAAACATTTGTACTTATAATTTATAGATATGTATTTTTCCAGATCCTTTCTCAATTGAAAATAAAGAATACAATATTTCTTATAGAGTATGTAAAAAGTGATCTATGAAAATTCAGATCTACCCATTTTGTCTAACAAATTTGTTTTTAAGACATTTAACTATTATTAATTTTGTCCCTTACCTTCAAAATAAAGTGTAAGTTGAAATTTTGGCACAACTAATTCTCAAGCAAAAGTTTTTAGTATTTTAAATAACCATATAAAATTTTAAATTATCCTTTATAGCTCAAATTTTGATGCTACTCTTTGGATTGTAAATGTTTTATCCTTAAAGAACATGCTCTTCATGTGACAATTTTTACTCAATATTGTGGTGGGAACATCAGATACTTCAACCATAATGATTCAAGAAATTGATGATTCATATTATTTTATTCCTTTCAAGGTGACCATACAATGCTCATGCATTTCTAGGATAGTACAATTATAAGCCTCCCATCTAGAATCACAATTCCGTACTACAGCCTCATCACTGTGTGAACTAATATTTGTCTAGGGTATTAATTGTTTAACTTAGACATTGATGTGTATACCCTTAGCTTCCAGATCTGCCTGTCTCATTTGAATTTTTATGGACATCGTTATCTTTGGATAAGTCATAACCAAATTCTAAGGTCATCTCTAGAAGGGCATGCTCTCTGCCATATATGATGAACTAGGGCATGAGTGCACTAAATGTGTTACATATCCATCAATGTTTTATTTGGATGATTAGACAAACTTTAGGAAATCATAGACATAAAGAGAAAGATTAAATAAAAGCTAAATGAGATACACTCTTGACAATCTTTGTTCAGGATTTTCATTGCTATTTGGTTCTATGTTATATTCTTTTCAAAATTGGAAGTTTTTTTGTTATGATCAATTGGAATAGACTTTGCAAGAAATGTATAAATATATTGTCTTGTGTAAGAAGCCCACAAACAAAAATAATATTTTGTTGATAAATCATAAGAGATAAATCTTTGCAGTCAAACACAAATCTCTAGATTTGATACACAGATCCAATAATTATCACCAATGAATTAGAATAGTAGTATCAATCCTAGTTCAATGATATATGTCAATATCAGATTCAAAATTAACAATACATTTTGGATAGTCCACACTGGGCACTAAAACAAATTGAAAAGTTGTCTTTATTTGCATCTCCTCTAGAAACTCATCTATCTTGTAAGTCAGGTAACATCTACAAACTGTATGTACTAGCATGTGATGCTAGAATTGGTAGTCATGTAAATTTTTGTAACATACTGGCTAGTATAAGTTCTATACTAAGGGCCTCTACCATTTTGATGGAAAAAATACATGATAATGGGTCTCTTTAACTTAATCCCCTACATGGTGAAGAAGACCCTATTGGGGATGATTAATCGAATTGAAAAAGAAGACAATTCATTATGCAATTAGTACTCCCTTGGTTGAAGTTGACAAGAGGTATATGCAGTATAGAAGTTGCCAAGTCAACTTATCAAAGGCTTTGGACATATCCAATTTGATAATCGTTCCAGAATAACGGTCAAATTTTGAGAGATTGAATGGTTCTCCAAGTGTAGGTGGATTTGCAAGGTGCACTTTACTCTAAAGCATTCTCATAAGGTCAAACACAATAATAATAAAAATTGAACAATATATAAGGTATATAGAAATAAATGCCTTGTGGGCTTTGACAACGGGTCTTTTAAACCAAATTGGCATCTAGCATGGTCATGACTTAAAAAGTAACCAATATTATTATACCCTTATTATACCCTACCCTTTATTGAACCCTAATTTAAGCCTAACCCTACCACTTACCATAGCCCTAACCTTAGCTCAAAGTTTTATTCTAGCTTAATAATTTTAATCCTAACTTAACATTAACCATAACCCTAATTAAATAGTAATCATAATCCTAATTAAATCCTAATTGAACCCTATTTGAACCTTAATCTAAATGAACCCTAACCCTAACCCTAATTGAACCATAAACCTAACTCTAATTAAACCTTAATTGTAAACTTAACTAAAATAAGCCTAATTGAACCCTAACTGTAACTTGGACTTGATCCTAATCATAACACTAATTGAATGCTAACCCCAACCCTAATTAAGCCCTAATTCCAACCATAAGCCTAATTGAACCCAAACGCTGACTCTGATTGAACCTTGTTGTTGGGGTTAAATTAGGGTTCAATTAGCATTCTAGTTAAACCCCAATTGTAAGATTAACCAAAATAAGCCTAACTAAACCCTAACTATAACTTGAACTTGACCCTAATCATAACACTAATTGAATGTTATCCCTAATCAGGTAACTAAACCCTAATTCCAACCATAAACCTATTGAACCCTAACCCTAACTCTTATTGAACCTTATTGTTATAGTTCAATTAGGGTTTAATTAGCATTCTAGGATGGAGATTAAGGTTAGGTTAGGGTTGGAGTTGTGAATATCTTAATATTAGCTTATAAATTTGACCCTAACTATAATCATAATTGAATCCTAACCCTAACCCTAATTAAACTCTAATTCTAACCCTAACACTAACCATAATTAAATTCTTGCTCTAACTCTAACCGTAATTAAATCCTATTGTTAGGGTTGAATTAGGGTTAGGTTTAGGGTTCAATTAGAGTTCTAGTATAAATCTTGAAGTTAAGGTTATTTATTTCTTGATATTAATTTATAAATTTGACATTAATGATAAATATATTAAACAAAGAAAAGTTAGTATATATTTTTATTTGTATGTGAAATTAAGTACTATTGGGGTTAGTTATTTGTATGTGAAATTAAGTACTATTGGGGTTAGAATTATTAATGTCTTAACATTAGTTTATAAATTCAGCATCAATGAAAAATATTACAAACAAAAATAAGTATTTTAACCTAGAATTTTATTTGTATATGAAATGAAGTATTATTAGACTTAGAATTATTAATCATAAAAAATAATTAATCAAATCACAACAATATTTGTAAAGCTTAGAATTAATTATAAAATTAAACTAAATTTTAATTTCTAAAATTTATATAGTATTTATTATCTAGTTTTGAAAATAATCATTTAAATTATAATAATTATCTACTACAAATAAATTAAATTAAAACTAAATTTTATTTTTAAAATAATTCAACAATTATTAATTATAATTTTAGAATAAATCAAGTGTGTATATATATATTCTTTGCATCCAAACTATTTTATTTTCTAAAATTACATTAAATTCTAACTAAATTTTAATTTTAAAATAATTCAACAATTATTAATTATAATTTTAGAATAAATTAAGTATATATATATACTAAATTTTCTATTATTTTTTCTTTGCATCCAAACTATTTTATTTTCTAAAATCACATTAAATTCTAACTTCAAAAAAATAAAAAGATTATTTTGCATGCCTACTTTTGTATTTTTGAGTTCAATTAGGTATATTGTTCTTTAAATTTGAATAACCAATCATTACAAAAACAAGTATTTAAATCTAGAATTTTATTTCTATGTGAAATGATGTATTATTAGGGTAAGAATTATTAATCATATAAAAAAAATTAAATCAACAAAATATTTTTAAAGTTTAGAATTAATTTTAAAATTAAATTAAATTTTAATTTAAAAAATTTATAAAATATTTCTTATCTATTTTTAAAAATAATTGATTAAATTATATTAATTATTCAATACAAATAAATTAAATAAAACTACATCCTATCTAATTTAGTCGATAGGCTTCTTATTGTGGACTCGCTAGTCCATAAGAGCCTAGCATACCTGTCTCACACCTGCAAAACCATTTACTTGTACTTGTAAACCATGTCAGGTCGACAACAAACCATTCTTTGATACTCTGTTTCTGAGTTTTTTCAGGGTCACCACCGATGGGGAGGTTGAGAATGATTCACTCAATTAATGATTTACCTAATTACTGATGTTTACAGATTTGATTTGGCCACTCAAAATATTTTCTCATCAATGTTTTCATGTTTACAGATTTGGTTTGCCCCTTCCGAATAATTTCTCATCAATGCACGCCTTGTTGTGAATTGATTATGGGATATGATTCTGCAAATATTTTGAAGAAAGCTCATGACACTGGGCTATGCTTAGAGGCTATGAATAAATCTATACCTCTTCCACCTGTCGATTCTTGAGGCGATCTACTCTACTGGGACCTATCATTACACTACATGGACGTCGGTGGAGAAGTGAGAGCTGCGGCTTACCTTAGTCTCTGCTGCTTTAGCTTTTGTGTGCTACAAGCACACAAAGTGTGCTTTCCTTCTGTGAGGTAATAGTGTGGTTCTGCTTTTAGTGAATAGGTATAATGGCCAGTAGGAGCCAAGGCTAGGCTAAGCAACCGACATGAACACAGATGGTAGGGAGCCTAGCTGTCGATGTTAGTGGTATAGGTGTTGGAGAGAAGCATAGGTTTCTAGCTTATCATCATGCCCTCATTAAATGTAAAAACACTGCAAATATGCCACCATCCAAACACTATTGTGTAAATTAATTTCTCAATCTAACCTCCACTTATAAATAGACCGTGCTGTTGTGTTACAGAGATATAGTGCTTTGGAGTTACAGAGATACAACGAATCAATCTGTAAGTTTTTTCTTTCCTTTGTTGGGTTTTTTGTAACTTCTTCTACAATTTCATTATTAATATAAATGTCAAATACCCTCTGGTTTTTCTACTCCCAATTGAAGCTCTATTTAGTACTTTTTTTGATCCATTGAGCTGACTTTCATGTGTGTTTCTTTCTCAAGCAAAATAGTGGACCATACTCCAAGTTGTGATCATAGTAATGGTTAGAATTTTACCCACGTGAATAGTACTCACGCTACAGTGCTACAGTGCTAGGTCATTATTACTGGACTGAGACGTGACGTTTATGCAACTTCCTGGGCAACATTGAAGCAAGGTTCATCTTATATTACCTGGGAGAACTCATTTCCAGGTCTGAAACTTTTGTATCTGCTTTGATATTGTTGTAGCATCAGTTTATGGTTGCAAGTCTAAGCTCAAAGTTACATCTGTTTGGTGATGTGCACTCAAAAAGAGCAATACCTATTGCTGTAGCATTATATTGTTGCATATTTTATGATTCTGAGTATAGGAAAGAAGTGTCTAAGCTGCTGTAGTTTCTCAGAGTCACTTAATTTATTGGTAATCTGCTCCTATACTGAAATAATTTTCTTAGAATGACAACATATTGAAAAGTATAGCCTGGTGTAGCTTCATATTGGATACCTGTAAGTGGTTGAAAAGTACCTCTAAATGTACAATCTGTTGTTAGTATAGTAACTTAGAAAATTGAAGTTAAGGCTTTCTATTTTTGTTAGTCATTGTTTCAACTTTCAACATTTTTCAGTAATCCTTATATTGTTGTTAATGCTCATAAATATTAAAGGAGTAATGTGTTGGCCTCACCAAAAGTAATGCATATTTATTTACAATGCACCTTGAGATGCCTTTAGGGTCATTTATCTACAGATTTTTTCTTCATTAAAAGTAGAGGACCTCTATAACATCTTGTTGTAACCCCAGCAAGCATGTGTCTTATACTTACTATTTTTTTTTAGATAATTATTCTCAGTTGTTCCAATTTTTCATCACTTTCTGTACTCACCTAGTGCTTCCTGTTACTTAGGTTCCTTTTTTATTTTGTCTCTTAAGTACCAGTTGCAACCACACATCTGACAAAAACCCTCTATCCTTCATGCTTTGGTGGATGTCCATACCCTATTCCAAAGCTCCCATTTTGGCACAGGCAGGGAGGATGCTGGCAAAGGTTGTGGAGTCCGACTTTACACCTGCCAATTGCATTTGCTTGAAAGTTTCTAAAGTCTTCTCAAAAAGTTCAATTTGTGTGTATCTTGCAATCATTGCAGTCCATGAGACCACATTTCTTTGATGCATTTTTTCAAACAGTTCACATGCTTTGTTTATGTTCCCACATTTTGCATAAATCTCTATGAGGGCAGTTGCCACTACAACACCTGACAAAATTTCTCTATCCTTTATGCTTATAGATTTCTATACCCTATTGGAAAGCTCCCATTTTGGCACAAGATGGGAGGATGATGGCAAATGTTGTAGAATTTGGCTTTAGACCTACCAATTGGATTTGCGTGAAAGTTTTGAAAGCCCTTTCAACAAATCCATTTTGTGAATTTTGTTGATGAGCTTTTTCTATGCTTCCACATTTTGGATTTCTTCAAACACTTCATGAGATTTTTCTATGCTTCCACATTTTGCATACCCAATAACTAATTCCTGGAGAATGCTAATTGGGATTCTGTGATTGCAGTTTGCTAGGGAATAAATAATCATTGTCTGATCCATAGAAGGGATTGTGTAAGATGAGTGAATTTAGATGTTACCCTAAATAATATCCAGGATGGGGAAGTATTGCTGCTATCTATTTATGTGTTGCTTATTATATTTATTTGAAGATTTGGTCTTTAAGGAGTTGGGAAAAAATATAGATTCCTAAATAAAAAACAAAACTGAAATCAAGCAAAAGAGAATATAAGTTAAAACTGTCTTATCTGAAAAAAGGGCAATGCTACAAGCTGTATAAAAATATTTCTAACAAAAATGACAACTTGCAGGTTTCCTTCAATATAAGGTTACAAATTTCTCACTCAAAGTTCAAGTGTACATGGCACATATACCAATAATTTTTGGTTATGGTTGCCTACTAGCCCTGTGATTTGATTTTTTTCTTAGTCTGCATGCTTTATTATACTTTTTACCTCCATTGTAGATACTTTAAGCTTGTGTTTTTTTTCACACTTAGATTTTCTTGTAGAGACATCCTCTTGCACAAAGACATCTCTTCACAATTTTCTTAAATTAGGTAACATTATCATTGCTTGATTTCAGCTCTCATTTTATTTTTTATTTTGCATATGTGATTTGGGAATGCAACTCTCATATTTTCAAAAGTTATTTTCTTTCATGAGTTTGTGAGAATTTATATTTTTTGAGAGCTTATTATGTTTTTCACTTTCTTGAAAAGGCAATGGAAAATGATTTGTCCATTTTATTTTTGTGTCTTCTAAATCATCTTTTGACATTGTTAGACATCTCACCTCATCTCAAAACTCTCCTCTTTATACTAGTATTTCTATAAACATGCTTTTGCAGTTTTAGTAGATGGAAATTTGGAATAACAGTTTGGCTTCAATTCCACTTTTACTGGTGAAATCAGATCTTGCTTCAGGGCTTCGTTTCAGTTTCAATTAAATGTGAAGGGAAGACCATATGCAAACTGTATGTTAAGCATTTTAAGAAATCCCACCAGTTTAATTATTGGCAAGCATTTCAGGAATTTGTAACTGTACTTTCATTTATTGAATCTGTAAAAAACAAACTAAAAAATCTTATTGGGTGTTCTTTGATTTCTAATGATTTGTCTTCCCTCCTCTATATATTGTTCAAAGAATTGGCTTCCATGTCTATGCTTTGAATGAGGTCTCCAGCAATATATTTAGGTATTAATAATAAGTACTACAGACTAAAACCTACAATACAATTTTAATATTTAGTTATAAAGCTGGTAGTTATATGCTTCTGATTCCTACATTGAATATCTAAAATTATGGTTTTGGATTAATTAGCATTCATCTTGGTATTGTTGACATTTTGGGTTTAAATTTTATATCATTGTTCTATATTTTTGATGTAAAAAAGAACTACATATCATGTTGTAGCTTTTGTCCAGAACTTTCAACATGCTCTTCTTTTTTCTTAAGCAAAAAGGTGAGTGCCATGCAGGCATAATATTCATGGCAATATTCTTGTAAGTAAAATAACTTATACTAAAAAATCAAAACTGAAATTACAATTCAAATAACTCATACCAAATCATATTATTTTTTATTGGACTTTCAGGTATTTCATGCAGGTTGTAGTTGTATTTGACTCGCATACAAAATTAGTAGGTATGCACTGTTCTAAAACTTCTTGAAAGTCTTGAAAACCAAAGATTGAATTCCCTTGCTTTTGTTCCAAGGAGATATGCACGTTTTAAGCATTTCTTTGCAAATCTGATATGACTGATCTCATGAAAAATTATATATTTAAATTATAAGAAAATTTTCAAAGATTTTTTTTGGATTAGATAGATATATAATCTTTGTTTTAAAATTATAGTTAATTATAATAGTTTTTTTCCTGGATTAGATAGATATATAATCTTTGTTTTAAAATTATAGTTAATTATAATAGTATGGAGTATATGTTTAAAATTTAGGTAAGTTGTCCTCAATGATGGACATGTTTGTCTTTATATAGTGGATCATAACATTATAAAGGAACATACATCTAAAATTATAAATTGATTTTTGACTAAATCACCATTAATAAGGAAATAATCTTTAATCTTTATATTTTGGAAATAACATTAAGAGTGAGCATATATTTAACTCATAAATCTTCCTTTAATGAATATGAAAATAAAATTTAGTTTTTGAAATTTGAAACTAACGTTACCTATATCTAGGAGAAAGCTATTTGAAGTTCATGGAAGTATGTTACATCTAGGAGACAACTTTATGATGCAAAATTCCCTTAGTCTCTAATTCTGTCAAATATTCCAATAAATCTTCATAAAGAAATTCTTAGATTCTTATACATTTTTTCCATATCTTATAGGTGTTAATATGGAATTAATTAAATGTAAGATAGGCTTTATTATATGTTTCTTTGGAATGTTTTTTTTACGTATTGCTATTAGTTAACACTAGGTACAATCTCAATTTTTTTATATTTAGGAATGGCAAACCTTGGACAACCTGATGACATCATTGACATATCCAGTAGTGACGGCTCATCCTACACTCCACTTGGCTCACCTCCCTCTACGAATTCGGGTGGACCTCCTCCAAGGGCCATTCAAAGATTTGCATGTGAAATCACCATCAATTGCTTTGATATTGTGCAGAAAATGCAACAACTTGTTCCATATATACATAATGTGCAAGCCGATGAGATATATTCAATGGAAACAACACTTGAAGACTTCCATAGAACTTGTGACACATTGGCTTCATTCTACACTTTTCTGCATGAAAAGTGCACTGATGCTCACTACAGACAGGGCGGCGCTCCATACATCCAGCTTGCATTTCTGAACTATTTGAACAATGTTTGGAAATAATTTTGTTTCACATATGTCATATGTCATCAAGTTTTGTTTTGTGTATACGAGTACTACCAACTATGTATATTTTGTACTTTTTTGGTGGAAGTTCCTATGATAAATGCTCTTTTCCTTGTACAAACACGACTGTTTCCTTGCACTAGAGTTGCATTGCAAAATTCCTTCGCTACTATGTATTTTGTATCTAATCCATATCTATTTCCTTGTACAAACACGATTGTTTTCCTTGCACTAGAGCTGCATTGCAAAAGTCCTTCGCTACTATGTATTTTGTATCTAATCCATATCTATGTAAATTGTATGTGATTTTCTAATAGAATTATGCCCTTTATTAACTATCATTACGTTTGATTTGCACTTGTAACTTTTTTAGTTGGAAATTATTGTTACTTTCCTTCCATTCTTCATTTTTACACTTAATGTCGTCAAGTGCCAACAATGTTTCATTTCTACAACTAGTTCTCCAAAAAAATCTTAGTCCTCTATTTACACATTATCATTATTTCTAATACAAGTTGGAACAAAACAAACAACTGGTTTCTTTTATTGTAGGTATGCATGTGTTTTTTTTTCCTCTCTTAATACATATGCGCAAATAAAACATGTTGGAGTTCTCTATTAAAATGTATACATCTAATTTGTCAATCAATATTTGACACCCTTACATGTATAAGTTTCAATGGATTATCGAATGTGCTAACCCCTATTTCCATTGCAATCAAATTTAGATAGACCCATTATTCATTTCAAATATTGGACATTTTAACTAACAAAATGTCAATTACTTAGCATTGAAACTCATCTTTCCTTTGAAAAAAATATTTTAACTATCTACCATGCATCAAAACAATAATTAACTAGACCATCTATTTGTTTTGTCAATGATGTGTGCTCACTAACTTTTTTGTGCTTCCTTTCATCCACAGGATCAAATTTGTTTCAGCCAAATAAATTTGTGTACAAACTACAATACAGTCATTACCTACAGGTCTGTTTACCTTCTCTCGATTATCCTCAATCATCTTCACTCTATAAATTGTATGTGATTCTTTTGCATGTATTTAAGCATTCTTTTTGGCAAGGATAATAAAACCAAGAAACCTTTATGGTGCACACATCTCCTTTTTTTAATAGTTTATCCATTTTATATATAAGGAAAATTGCATGCTCTATTTTACTTCGTGCTTTTACAAAGGAATCCAACTTTCAATTTGTATATTTTTACTTACAAACCATACCATACTTATCAACTCATTGGGCTTTATAGGGCTACTTCACCTCCCTTTAGCTATGTCTATCTCTTTGACACAAAATGCAATCACATTGATAAACACTGGCAACAAGGACATATATCCACATCTCCAAGTCTTCAATATTTCAACAGTTGGCCATGGCGACGAATCAACCATTAGATACAAATTAGATTTTTCTGATGGAGTGCATATTCAAACAACAATCTTGCCAAGAAAGTATAACCATTTTTAAGCTTTAGAGCTAATTCAAAAGGGTTCTATCATACAACTCGCAAAATACACATGCCCTACTATTTGTAACTCAAGGTGAGCCAACCACTCCAATGTTGCTCTCAAATTGAACATGTCCATCTCTATTTGTTACTATGCTTTACTAAAAGTGCATTTTTCTTTATTTACTTATAGGTTTATTGTAATTTCTAAATTGGAGATTGCATGCACACAACATGATGTCATTGGGGATCCCACCTTCCTCTTCAAAGAACCAGAGCAATCTATACATGAAAGAGTAGGGATTTCATCTAATTCATGCACAAATGTTGGTGAGAGTGGCACACCCATGCAGCCAAACCCAAAAAAAATGATGTTTGGGATACATGCATCACTGCGCAAGAAAAGTGATACCTCAACTATCACTCCTATTAAAAGTTTGAATCCATTTCAGACAAGGTGGACAATAAAAGGTCGTGTAACTATGAAAAAAGAGATTCACCAGTTTGACACAAAGAAAGGGACCAGGCAACTTTTCAGCTTTGATATTGTAGATAGTGAGAACACTAAAGTGCGTGTCACTTGCTTTAATGAAGTTGCAGACCTCCATTACAGAAATGTTCATATTGGCTCTATATATACAATCTATGGTGGGACCATCAAATTTGCTAATAAGATTTACAATAAGTTGAATAGTCAAATGGAAATCACTTTGATGGATGATTCAAAGGTCACTCTTATTGATGATGACCACTTAATTCCAATGCATTAGTTTTCTTTCACACCCATTAATGAGATCCTGAATACAAATAACAATTCTTTGATTGATGTAGTAGGAGTTGTTATATGTGTGGACCCTACCTCTACAATAAGAAGAAGAGATGGCACAGAGGTTCGTAGGAGGAGCCTCAAGTTGCTAGACATGTCTACCTCCACTATAAATGTGACTTTATGGGGACAAGTGGCTCAAAAGGAAGGTGCATAGCTCCACGAACTGTACCATGCACAAAAGTCACCTGTGCTTGCTGTTAAAAATGGTCATGTTATAGAATATAATGGTAAGGTTGTGAGCACTTTAGTTACCACCCAGTTGTTTATTAACCCTGAAATCAAAGAAACAACACAGCTACAGGCTTGGTTTGTGCAAGATGGGAATGGTGTTCTCACATCCACAACAAGCCTTCTAGATGCACCCCCACTTCTTGAACAGAAGACCATTTCCAATGTTCTAGAAGAGTCTTTGGATACAACAAGACCCCTCCAGTGCATTGTAAAAGCAACAATAGTATTTATCAAATCAAATTCATTATGTTATCCAGCTTGCCCCATTAAGATTGAGGGGAAACAATGTAAGAAAAGAGCTCTACAAAGTGATGACAGAAAATGGTATTGTTCAAAGTGTGAAGTTACCTTTAAAGATTGTGATTATCGATATGTTCTTCAAATTAAACTTCAAGATCACACAAGCACTCTATGGGAAATTGCTTTTGAAGAAGAAGCAACTAAACTTATTGGCATGCCTGCAAAGGAACTATACATGATGCAGTTCAAGCAAGATGCTACAAAAAATAGTGAAGAGGTCATTCACAATTTACTATGCAAACAATTTCTCTTCACTCTAACAAGTAGATATGAAACCTACAATAATGAATCACGAGTGAAATCAATAGTCGTAGAAGTTGGCACACTTGATTTTGCAAATGAAAGCAATCTTTTGTTAAATCAAATTGCTGACATGTGCAATGTTTATGAAAAGTAGACTACTTAAGGTTGTAATTATCCACTCTTGTTTGTTTTCCCCTGCCTACTTGTGTTCTTTTTTGTCCCAATCGCTATACGATTGAGAATTTTCCTTGTACAGGGTTTCAAGATCCCTTCAAAACTTGTTTTATAAGTTTATTGTAAATACAAAGTAGAGTGCACATGTAATTTTCACAACTAGAACATTCACACTTCAACATATTTCTTTCATATGTACATATGTTTTCATTTTTTATCATATTCATCTAACATATAAGTCAACCAAAATGGATTTTGTAATTTTCACATTTTAGTGGTGTTGCAATATACACATTTCCTTCGTTTATATTTATTTTATCTCTCATTTATATTCCAGATAATGGACTCCACTATGGAAGAATTAGAAAGCCAAACATCCAAGACTAAAACCAAAGCCCTAGAATCTCGTAAGAGAAGTCGCTTGTATTATGCTCGTCATAGAGAAGAAATAAGTGTTCGTCGTAGCATGCAGCGAACCCACCGCTTGCTAGAAACACCAGATCAACCAATACTTGACCACACACAAGATTCTACAAATACATGTATTCCCACTGGATCAATTAGTTCAAATCTAGAACATTGAAACAAAAACAAAATGAAACACAAATCCCAACACAAATGCCTCAAAACATGAGTTCAAATAACAACAAGGGAATGAGGTGGTCTGCTAACTTTATGGAGGCATCTAAAAATTCTGCCAAAGAATAGATGCATTGTCAAACCTACACACATGTTCTATATGTAGGGAACGGTATCCTGGTATGCATCTTTGTTCATCAAACAACAATCATACATGTAGAAGATGTGGCTCAGAGAAAGGCATACATCGATTCTCTTCGAGTAATAATATGGACCCAGGTGAACAACCACATGTTTTGCGCATTCTCACTCAGGTTGAAGAGATGTTAATTGCACGTGTCAATCCAATATTGCAAGTTACTCATGCTCATGGTGGACAATACAAATATAGTGGCCACACAATTAGCTTCCCTCAAGATATCACAACAATAACAAAGTCTTTGCCACATAAAATCAAAGACTTGGACTTATTAATTGTTCGAAGAACTCATACACATGGGAGGCATTACGATTGCTATGTTAGTAGAAGTCGCGTTCACAATGCATTGGCCTACAAAATACACTACGACCCATACTACCAAGATGTTGAGATCAATGCTGATGCATTGTCCCTACTCCCTGATTGTACTACAGACATTTCAGAAATGCTTCATACAATTCAAAGCGACAATGAAGAACCCATAACAAAAGACAATGAAGCTGCTAATAGTGAAGATGATGTAGAAAGTGGAACGGAATATTCAACATCATTTATGGTAAGCCTACCAAATAAACGTCGTGAGTTACAAATCATTAAGGAATCTTTACAGATAGAAAATGAGAATGATACCATCGTTAATTGGCCTGAGATAAGCTCAAATCCCATAAATGAGTACACTACCGAGGGGCTTTTTGACATGGCATTTCCCACACTTTTTCCAAATGGAAATGCACTACCTATGCAACCTCGAGCCAGGGAAGTGCAACTGCATGAGTATGCCTTGCATCTTATGCGATATCATGATAATAGATTTGGGCAACATCCACGCTTTAGATACTTCCTACTAAATCTTATGATGAGGCATCGTAGCCAAGCAACTGCTTCAATATTCATCAAAAGAAAAGTCGAAGACAATATTCCTACAACTATTGAACATCTTCGTGCCCACCTACAAAACCTCCTGGATAAACAATTGGCTGAAGAATTGATGCATTTTGGCTCGGCCTTGCGTGGGACACAAGCTTATTGGAACAAGTGTCGTGCAGATCTAACAAATATGATCAACCAAATAGGTTCCCTGACTTTGTTATTCACACTAAGTGCAGTAGACATTAAGTGGCCTACATTGCATAAGCTTTTCCCAACTGACAATACTTCCACTATTTCCTCCAACAAGCATCGTATAGACAATGTGATTAGAAACCCCCACACCACATCCCTTTATCTACATCACCGCTTCACAATCTTTCGTGAAGAGGTCATTGAGAAACTCTTGCATGCAACAAATTATTGGTATAGGTATGAATGGCAGCATCGAGGCTCTGCACACGTGCATGGGTTCCTTTGGCTAGAAAATGCACCAAACATGGATACCCTCAACTGGGGAGACAGTTCGCAAGTGGGTAAAGCAAAAGAATTCTTTGATAACTATGTCACTGCTTGGAACCCCCGCTCTAAATCTGAAATGAGTAATATCATACATAGAACCCCAATGGATGATCCATGCTTGTTAAACACATCTGAGATATTCTCTATCGATCCATCCATCGATTATGAAGAGTTAGTTAATCGTGTGCAAAGGCACACTAAATGCACAGAGTGCACATGCCTGCGCAAAAAAGGGCATCATGTAGAATGCAGATACAAAGCTCCATGGAAAGAATGCAAGGAATCCACTTTATCATATGATGGATCTGGAAACAAATCTTATGAACCATCGAGAAATGATGACAGGCTAAACATTCATAATGCAGAGATGCTCTCTATATGGAGAGCTAATATAGATTGCCAGCCCATCATCTCACACCTTTTTGTACTCAAATATATTGCCAAGTATGCATCTAAAGCTGAAAGAAAATCAGAAAGTTGTGTTGCTATGTTGGAAAGAATAGCTTCAAATGAAAGATTGGAAGATCAAGCATTGAAAGCATATCAAAAGTTCATGGCCGAGATTGTTGCTGAACGAGATATTGGAGCCCAAGAAACGTGCCATATGCTACAAAAATTACCCCTTGTTGTTTGCAATCACAATTTTGTGTCATTGAATGTAGGCCAGAAAGTATTCCACCGCCTAAAAAAAACAAGCGATGGTGGCCAGATATTGTCTAACTATATACAATCCTACATGAACCGACCATGTCACATAGAAAATGTATCACTAATTGAATCAGCCAGATCCTTCACATTTGTAGCTTCTCGAAAAGGATGCAAATGGCTGAATAGAAAAGAACAAGCAATTGTGCAGGTGTTTCCGCGTTTCCATACCATTCCAAAAGAAGACTCTGAAAACTTTGAAACCTTCTGTTGGAGTGAGTTGCTTTTGTATAAACCTTTCCAAAAAATAAATGAAGATATAGGCCTTACCAAAGAAGAAATCATCAACAATTGGAAGCAAATGAATACACAAAAATACAATCCATGGCATGTTAATCGCACTGAACATACTGAAAATGTTCTTGAAGACAAAAATTGTTCTGATGATGATATGGATCAACAAGAAACTGTAGAAATGAACGAATGGGAGTTATTATCTCAATTGGGCCTCACTAATAATCTAAAATTGAATGAACTTGATATGCTAGGTTGACGTGATTTTGATAACAATCACAATTGGGAAAATCATAATGTCCCTACAAATCTACATGATGTTGTTCAATTTATGCACACAAACAAGATGTCTCAACAAGATTTGCATTCCCCTTCAAGTATGAACCACCACAACTATACATTATCACCCCAACAACAACTAGCAATGACTATAATAACAAACCACTCAATGGAGAAATGCTCTAACCAACCGTTACATATGGTCATACAAGGAACGGTTGACACTGGCAAATCCTATCTAATTCATTGCATAAGAAATGCACTGCAAACTTGCATACCAACAAGAGTAAACCCCCTCCTTGTTCTTGCTCCAACAGGAATTGCAACATTTAATATACATGCCTCAACTATACATGCAACCCTCAAGATTCCAATTAGAGAAATAAAACCATTACAAGGACAAGCATTGACAACATTCCAGGAAGACATGAAAAATATACAATACATTCTCATTGATGAGATGAGCTTCATTGGGCCAAAAATTCTATTGAAAATTGATAGTAGGTTACGTGAAGCATTCCCCCATCAACAACAAACTTGCTTTGGTGGCATGTCTATAATTCTTGTAGGAGACCTTGCACAACTCCCACCTATTATGGATAAACCTATCTATGCATCACACACAACTGCAAGAAACCTATGGCAAAAATTTAATACAGTTGTTACATTACAAACAATGTTTAGACAAGAAGGTGATGATCCAATTCAAATACAATTCCGTCAAACATTACAAAACATTCGCAATGCAGAACCGACAAAATATGATTGGGACTTATTGATGACTTGCACCAACAAGCAACTAACAAATACTGAACAAGAAGATTTTGACCAATCACTACACTTATTTGCTACAAATGAGCTAGTAACATTGCACAACAAAAAAATGTTGAAACTACTTAATGTGCCTATTGCACTAAGTCGTGCGGAAAATACACAATCTAAACTAGG
Source organism: Sequoia sempervirens (assembly GCA_007258455.2). NCBI lineage: Eukaryota > Viridiplantae > Streptophyta > Pinopsida > Cupressales > Cupressaceae > Sequoia > Sequoia sempervirens. The sequence goes on along the minus strand of VDFB02015259.1, from coordinate 34,052 downwards.
TGCCAATCATAGTGATGAGCAACTTCCCCAAGAGGTATTACTAAGTAGGTGTCAACGTTTCATGCCTACAACAAACCTATGGATCCAAGCTAGACTAGTAAATGGATCGCTTGGTCAAGTCAAAGATATTGTATATCTTGCTAGATCAAAACCACCTGCATTGCCTGCATATGTTATGGTCACATTTGATAACTACACTAGTCCACCGTGGGATGAAACAGACCCAAAAACTATACCAATACATCTAGTAACACGTGGAAACTATAGACAAATACCGCTAACCATGGAATGTGCTATCACTATACACAAATCACAAGGCCTTACACTAAATAAAGCCACAATCAATATTGGTACAACTGAAAGACAAGGCCTTACGTTTACAACAATTTCCAGAGTCAAAGCCATAAGTGGCCTTCGCATAGAGCCTACATTCTCTTTTGATCGCTACTCCAAAATGAAAAAAAACCCATACAACATTATCAGGAAGAAAGAAGAAGCTCGCTTGCACTTGCTCTCACAACAACATTCTTAGGTATGTACAATTAATTACACACTCTCTCAAAGTTATACATTTTTTATTATCCCCTCTTTGAATAGAGTATCAAATCTAAAACTAATCAACTACACAATTTTGGCTTTTGCAAGTGGTAAATCACTACTGGAAATCTTCTATGTCAGTGCTTGTTCAAGGAAATCTAATCAGCATTGTCTTTCACTTCTTAGACATTGCATGTCTTTAAAAAAGACATATAGATGCTCTTGTGTAAATTTGACTTGTGCAAACTTGCTATAAATTGTTCAAAGGGATTTCGTTGTTTATAAAGAACAAACCCAACAAAAAATTGTACCTGCTTGTACTGTACAGTGCATATCTCCATGTAGATATATTTTACTCCTGCCACCTGTGTATTAAAATAATTCATTCATGCTTCTTGTTCATTTTCCTATCGGCGTCTCCCTTGAACCCCCATTGGGTGCAAGTGCTAGTATATATGTTTGATACATCTGTAAAGGTCTGATTTGGTGTATGTGGGGATTATTTGCAATGCATACAAGGTGAAGTATACTTGTAATGGTTGATCATTCTACTATATTTACGCCGAAGGCATGTCCTATTTGAGAATAATTAGCTGATTTTGTCTATCTAGAGCGCAAGTTGCTTGATAGGAAATGCAAGACAGTTGAACCATCCATAGCCATCGATCATTTTAACTATTTTCCTAAAAATCTCCATGTTTTTTGTGGGCCGACAAAATTACGTGTACTATTCTTTCCTCGTAGAAGCCCAGGCATGGTGTTGAGGATCATAAGGAACTCTCTTCGAAAGGGCTTCAAGTTTCCTCTATGGCCCACCACATCATCCCACTATACCTTTAGATAATAGCTTGTAAGATCCTTTGCTTAAGGAATGTCGTGGCAATATTCAAAGCGGTCACATACGTGCGACACATAGGCACAAGGTCATATGACCCTCCTATTTTATTGCAGGCTTTATTATATAGACATGTTACACATCTTTAGTTGCTGCTTTGAAATGATATGAATTGAGTTTTCTGCAATTCAACTGTAATGCAGATTAAGATTGATATGTTCCTAAAAATCTTAGTTTTCTACGGTGAAAAAAATAGGGGTTTAACAAAGTATAAATATAAAAAGATGAAAATTAAATCATTGTAATATAAAAATAATAATAAAGATATATCTTAAATATGGTATAAGATAAATAAAATAATAATATAATATAATATAGTATTAAAATATATTATTAACAACTTTTTTTTTTAATAATTTAAATAAATCATCATAATATAAATATAATAAAGATATATCTTAAATATGTAAGATAAATAAAATTATAATAACATATATTAACATATAATTATAATTGTAGATTAATAATAATTATAATAATATATAACTATTAGGGCACCCTTTGGTGAAATGGTGGGGCTTCTTGCCTATAGAGCCAACAACCAAGGTTCAAACCTCGTGGGGTCACTCTCTACCGCGTCAACAATGGAGTTTGTTATTTACCCTCATATTAAGGGGAGGTTCCTTGGTGAATTGGTGGGGCTTCTTGCCTGTAGTGCCAACAACCAAGGCCCAAACCTTAATATTTTATGTATGGGAGCAGCGAGAAATCGGGGTTTTCAAGGCATCAGGGTCTGCATTATGAGGGAATCCCTACTCGTTGGCCTTTCAACAGGAGGAAAAGAGGAGGCGTCAACAATGGAGGGAGGCAAAATGTTCAAAAAAAGGCTTGGCAAGCTCCGACTAAACAACAGTTCTGGTTTGGAAGATTTGGAAGCCTCTCGCACCCTAGCACGGGCGGTAAAGACAGAGGCGAAAGGTTTCATTCAACTTATCAGAAGGGGAGAGTGGATTTCAGAACATTGGAGAAGAAATTTTGGCGACCGAAGAATCAGACTGAGAATGGTGAGTCAAGTCAGGTTCAAAAAAAATTTCTTCACACTACTATGGTTACCCTTTTGATAGATAACAGTGAATGGAATGACTCAGTTAGTACATTCAAAGCTCGTGCTTTTTTTGTGCGTTGGGGAGGGCATTGGCCGACTCTTACAAAAATGAAAGGTTGGTGTGATGTTAACTGGGGTAAAGGTTGTGAGGTTAAAACCCTGGAAAATGGTTTCTATCTGGTAGTCTGCCAAACTGATAGAGATAAAGATTGGGTTTTAAGGAGTGGTCCTTTCTCCATGGATGGTGAGATCTTTACATTTTAGATTGGACCCCAAATTTTGATCCGAATACGGCAAAATATGAGGAGTCTGAAGTGTGGGTTAGCCTGAAAAATTTTCCACAAGAATATTGGGATCAGGAAACCCTAAGGAACATAGGAAACAAGCTAGGGCATTTTGTTAAGTCAGAAATAGCGGTGGAAAAAGCGGACTGCAGTATGTTCCCAAGAATTTGTATTCTTAGACAGATCATCCACCCTCTACCGAAAATGTTGGAGCTGAAATCTGGTGAGGGTATGTGGTGTCAAAAGTTGGAGGTGGAGAATTACAGCAGGATGGTAGGTAATGTTTTGGTCTCTGGGTTGGAAGGGGCTATGGGGTTGCAGAGTGAAAAAGGTAAAACTGTTGTTCAAAATGTGCCTGCGGAGGAGGTGATAGCTCTTTCAGAAGCTACGACTCTTGAAAATTGGTGTGTCTCCAAGGAATGGGGCTCTTTGGAGGTTGTCTTGGAAATTTCATGGCAAAGCTATGAAGTTGAATCGGTCCCATGGGTTGAAAGCAGAAAACAGGAAATAGCCTTTTGTCATGAGAATGAATGTTTATGGGTTCCTCAAAACCCAAATTCTGAGGGATTGAGGTTGAGAGAGTTGAAAATTTTTGAGTTGGGTGTGGATTCGGGTTTAACTCTGGCAACTCTAAACAAAATCTCGGCGGTTCCATCTAAAGTACAACCCCCTGAGGTCATGGGGTTTTCAAAGACTATCCCATTTGTTTATGAGGAAGAACAATCTAAAGCCTTGGAAGAGGTCAATGTGGTTACTAATGGGCCAGGGGGCTTTGTAAACCCTGAAAATGGCTGCTTCCAGCTCTCTGATCTCATTGAGAGCAGGGAACAGGTGAATGAATTGCAGCAAGAGGTAGGTGTGTTTCAAGAGGATTCTGATGGTATAGCTTTTAAAGACATCCCAATTTCTCCAATTCAAAACCTAGATAGTTCCTTTGAAGGGGTTAAAGACAGTGGGGGTTCTTGGAAAGGTCGGACTCTGTTTCTTCTACAGATTCAGAAGAGGAAGATGGTGATCTTTTGGGTCTTTCTACTCAAGTTGGGATACTAGAGAAAAGATCGCTAGATCAAACATCTGCCCAGAATAGCAAGGTCAAGGTAGGTGAGAAACGAAGGCATGGTCCAAAAACAACCAAGATGTGCCTTGAAATGGCTGGGAATGCTGCTGGTCAAAGCAAATTGAGATCGGGAAAAGGCTATGCCTTTTCCCGGCAACCATGAAAATCTTATCGTGGAATGTTAGGGGCTACAATGCCTCTGACAAAATTCGTTTGATCAAGCGGTGTTTTGATCAAACAAGGCCGAGTATTGTTTTGCTTCAAGAAACTAAGATCAAGGAAAAGGATTTTGATAGCTTTCTGAAATGTTTTGGAAGGTGGAAAGGATACCTCTCTGGGGCCATGGGGGCTTCTGGTGGTCTTGGGATTTTGTGGGATGAAACTCTAGTTGATGTCAGATTGGAAAGGCAAGATCGTAGTTGGCAATGGGTTAGTGTGGTCTCAAAACAGTTAGGGGCTAATTTAGATATTCTCAATGTTTATGGCCCTATTGGTAGTGCTCAGAAATTTCTTTTATGGCAGGAGCTTTCTTTGGTTTTGAACTCTGTAAGAGATAGAATTTTTCTTCTTGGGGGTGACTTCAATGCCATCCTCCAGCCGTCTGATAAGCTGGGTGGAATTTGTTGGGCTAGTCAAAACCAGAAAGATTTCAGTAATTTTGTTTTACAGAATGGGCTGTTTGAACTTCCTTTCAGAAATGGGGTTTTTACTTGGACAAACAGGCGTAGTGGTTTTCTGAACATTGCTGAAAAACTGGATCGTTTCTTTTTAGCTGGGGATTGGGCGGTGCAACATTGGTTATGTGAAGCGGAGGTGACCCCCATAACAGGCTCGGATCATTATCCAATAAGTCTGAGAATCCAAGAGGAATCAAAGCCGGCTCGATGCCCTTTCAAATTCGAAGCAATGTGGATGCGGGCGGATGGGTTTCAGGCCCTAGTGGCTGATTGGTGGAGAAATGCACCGGTAAATTCTGGTCATAAAGCTTTTGTTTTTGTTAAGAAGCTTCAATTTTTGAAAGAACAATTAAAAATCTGGAATAGGGAATCTTTTAAAAATATTTTTTCTAAGAAGTTAAGGTTGGAGGAGGAGTTAAAGATTCTCCATTCATGTGTCATTGAAAACGGGATGTTTGATGGAGATTTCAAACTGGAAAAATCTCTAAATAAGTCCTATTCCGAGATTCTTGCCCGTGAGGAGGTCTTTTGGAAGCAGAAATCAAGAGAAAGTTGGCTTAAAGCTGGTGACAGGAATACTAAGTTTTTTCACAATTCTGTTAAAGTACGTAGAAATAACAATAAGATCTTTGAAATCAAGAACAGTGAAGGCATCTCACTAACAGATGAATCTCTTATAGCTAAAGAAGCTATGCATTTCTTTTCGGGTTATGCAAGGAAAACAACAATTCAGAAAATCTCGAGTGGAAGATCTTGGAGAACATCTTGAAATTGGTGTCTGATGCACAAAATGTCATGTTAATGGAGAAAATTTCTTTAAAAGAAGTCAAAAAAGCTGTCTTTGGGCTGGGGGGAGACAAGGCTCCAGGCCCGGATGGTTTCCCTGCCTTTTTCTTCCAAAAATTTTGGAATGTTTTGTCACAAGATATATGGGAAGTCGTGGAAGAGTCTAGGAGTAGTGGCTCTGTGTTAAAGGATTTGAACAACACTTTTATACCGCTGGTTCCTAAAAGGAATGATGTGGTGACCTTTGATGATTTTCGTCCAATTTCTCTTTGTAATACCATCTACAAAATAATCTCAAAAGTGATAGCCAATAGACTGAAAAAAGTTTTACCATCTGTGATTTCGGTTGAGCAGAGTGGTTTTTCTCCAAACAGATCCATTTTTGAAGGTGTAATTGTTGTTCATGAGGCGATTCATTCAGTAAGGTTGGCGAAAGTGGAAAAGTTTATGGTGAAACTGGATATCAAAAGGGCTTATGATGAGGTGAATAGGAGTTTTCTTGTTAAAGTCCTTGAAAATTTTGGCTTCTGCAGTGAATGGGTGTCATGGATTCAGAATTGCATCAGTTCTCCTCATTTTTCTGTCCTTGTAAATGGGAGTCCCCAAGGCTTTTTTGAGTCTAGCAAAGGTATCAGGCAGGGAGATCCAATTTCTCTTTTCCTCTTTATTTTGTTAGTGGAATCTTTGGGGAGGTTGATTGTCAAGCAACGTATCTGTGGTAAATGGAAAGGTATTGCAATTGCGGAAGGGTTAGATCTGATCTCACATCTACAATTTGCTGATGATACTTTTCTCTTGGGAGATGCAACCATTAGAGAGGCTCGGGTGATGAAAGCCTCTTTAGATGAGTATGGGGTGGCCTCTGGACAATGCATAAATTGGCAAAAATCAGAGATTTTCTTTTTTCATTTTCGCATTGCAAAACAAGTTGAAATCTATAGGATTTTGGGGATGCGCGTTGGTTCTCTTCCTAGCAAATTTCTAGGTATTCCTCTGTTTGGGGGTACTAACAAAGCTTGTATTTGGAAGGATTTGGTTGATAGCTGTTTAAACAGATTGAGTGGCTGGAAAAGCAAATGGTTAACAACTGCTGGGCGATTGCTTCTTTTAAAAAGTGTGGTGTCGGCAATCCCTATTTTTTCCATAATGTGTTTAAAAATTCCGAAGAAGGTGGTGAATTCTATTGGGCAGAGGATGCGAAAGTTTTTCTGGAATGGGGCTAATGATCATGATAAAATAACCTTGCTAGCATGGGAGAAAATCTGTAGCTCAAAAACGAAGGGAGGGGCTGGTTTGAGAAACTGGCAGGTAATGAATAAAACCTTAGGTGCAAAGTTGGTCTGGTGCATTTACACAAACCCGAATCTTTTATGGGTGAAAATCTTAAAGGAAAAATACTTAGACTCAATGGAGAATAATTGGATTTTTACAATTAGAAATCCTGTAAAGGGCTCGGCCATTTGGAATTTTATTGTTGATTGTAGGCCTGTGATTGTTGACCACATTTCATGGCAAATTGGGAATGGGTTACAAGCCAAATTTTGGGATGATTCATGGAATGGATTCCCAATTCTTAAGGATGCTGATGGTACTCAGGATCTGAGATAGTTTTTTATTCAAAAATGGGGTGATAAGGTTGGCAACTACTTAGAACTTCAACCGGGCCCTTTAGGCCAGGTTTGGGTTTGGAAAGATGTCAATTGTGTTGAGCTTTCTGATGTTCAAATTCAGAAAATGAAGGATATTCTGAAGGGGCGTCAAATACTCCTATCAAACAATGCTGATAAAGTGGTTTGGTGTGGTTTTGTAAACGGGGACTACTCGATTAAATTTGGCTACTAGCTTTTGGACACTGATATGGGGGATACCTTTTGGGCTAAGAATCTGTGTTGGAGCAAGGATTGTTTACCCAAGGCTGGAGCGTTTGCGTGGCTGGCAGTGCAGGGTAGAATTCTTTCAGGGGAAAGAAGGAAGTGTTTGGGTATGTTTGGTCCCACGAAGTGTGTCCTTTGTGAGGAAGTAGAGGAATCAACAGATCATTTACTTCTACAGTGTAAAATGGCTTCCTCTTGCTGGGAAGCCCTTCGGTTAAAACTTGGATGGCAAGGTCCCTGGCAAAATACAATCAAAGGTGTGTTTGAAGGGTGGCCTCGTCTTTCTGGTGCTTCTTTCTTCTCAAGTGTTTGGGTAGTAAGCCCATCTTTAGTGATCTGGGAACTCTGGAAGGAACGAAATAGACGGATCTTTGAGGACAAGAAGGAATCTGTTACTAGAATCATAAACAGGATTGATCTTGCAATAACTGAAGTAGTAAATGCTGCGGTGTCTCTCTCTCTAAATAAAAAGCTATCTTTTTCAGGGGAAGATAGCAGATTACAAAAAATGTGGCCTGGTTTCAAGGTTCGCTTTGGGAATGTGAATGTGGAGCAAGATCCTGCTCGTTTTTCTCAAAAATTGGTTGTTTGAGAGAAACCGAAGGCTAGATGGGTTAAGGTAAATTTTGATGGAGCTGCCAAAGGCAACCCTGGTCCATCTGGAGCTGGTGCTATCATTCGGGATAGTCATGGAAATTTAGTAGCCTTTGGGGCTCGGAAGTTGGAAGATGGTTCAAATAATATTGCTGAAGCAAAGGCGGCTCTTTTGGCTGTTGAATTAGCTCAGTCTCTGGGCGCCAAAAACTTATATTTAGAGGGTGACTCGCAGGTTATTATTCAAGCAATAGTCAATGGCGGCGCTTTGGCTTGGCATTTACAATCATATGTCAGCGCCACAATAAGAATCTTAAAGTCTTTTGACCATTTTGAAGTTAGTCATATTCGGAGATCGGGTAACACAGAAGCAGATCGGTTGTCCAAGTGGGCCACAACTTTTAATGTAATCGGGGAATTAAGAATGGAGGACTTACGGCAGGTGGATTTCCAGGTTTAGTGCCTCACTTTTTTCGCTTTTTTCTGGTTTCGCTTCCTCGGGGTTTGTTTGCAAGTTGTCATCTAGGTGCGGAGTGATGGTGGACGGTTTTCAGTGCAACGTTTCCTTTAGTTGTATTGTGGAAGGACAGTCGGCACAAATGTTAGCTGTAAGTTTTTATTGTTGCTTCAGTTGGTTGTTATCGGATTGTACCGTCTGAAGGACCAGCGCCGGCGCTTGGGTTTTCTGGTGGAGGTTTTTGGCTTTGTAAAGGGCAGGATGTCATTAATATCCAGGTACGCGCTATGGGGAGTGATGTCACCGACATTAAGTTTCATCAGAAGAAGGACAGATGGATTTGTATCGAGTTTTTTGATACAAGTTCCTTTTAAATCACCTGTTTGTTGCGTCCGGCTCGCATTACTTCTTCATTCTGGAGTCTTTATGTGTGTGAAGAGTGTGATTGGGTGGTGTGAAGCTGGGTTCATGGAAGCAATGTATGGCTTTGCTACAAAGCTTCAACAACAAGGCTTTTTTGGCCCAGTCTTGAAATTCAGGTTGCTATACTTGTTAAAAAATCCACAGGAAGAAGTGATAGAAGCGGTACTGGATTCTTTGGGACCGCATTTCATGGAGGCTACTCACCGTGGACGCTTAAATACAAACATTGCGTCAATGCTGTTTGCCTGGGGTATGGAGCTGAATGAGGATGTTGAAGTAGTGAAATGGGTTCTGAAATCCCTTTTTGAGGAGGAATTGTTGGGGAAATTGGAATCGCTGGTTGAATGGGCTGTCCCGGGAAAAGGTTATGATATCTCTGAAGGGATAGAGGATATGGATGAAGCAATAGAGGAAGGGTTGATTCCGTTTGTGAGATGGAGGAGGCGAGTGGATAGGGAGGAATACAAAATCTCTATTTTTACGGCCTGGGAACACTTAAAGTTTGTACTGCGTCAGCAAGAGGAGGAAGCCAGGCGGGGGAATGGTGGTCAGTCGAGCAGGCTTCCAAGACACAGACGCTTGAGAGGCAGGGGTTGTGGTAAAAGAGGATTGGGGGTGAAGGCTTGGTTTGTTGGAAGGCGGAAGGGAGGTTGAATGGCTTTTTTCTTGGTGAGAATTGTTGGTGGTAGCGTTTATAGTTTGATGAGAATTTTTGATAGTCCACCGATGAAGTAAGGATTTTTTGTTCAATAGCATGACATTTCCACTTTGAAATGGTTTCTGATTTTCAATGTTATATGTAATTGAGTTTCTTTGGGAGTTTGGGTTTTTGTCTTGTAAGGGGTGGGCTTTGCTAGTTTCTTGGCTTGGCGGGTTTGTTCTCTTCACTAGGGTTATCTGTACATGGTGTTGTAAATTTTGAATCCTTTACTCATTTTTAATAGAAAATAAAAACTATGTTTAGCTCGACCAAAAAAAAATATATATATATAACTATTATAATAATAAATTAATAATGAATACATAATCATAAAATTTAAAAAACATAATATAAATGCACAATAATATTATATATATATTTTTTGAAGAAAGAAGAATTAAAACTTTATTAGAAATCAGAAAAGAGCATTACAATAATAACCAAGGGACCCAACCCCAGAAAACAAGGCAAAAACCCCACAGCATAAAACAACATCAACTATCCCCATGTATCCTCCTATCCTCCTCCAAGAACCGGTCTAAATCCAGATGCAGCTCAGGGTTAACCTGATCCCAATCCTCAACCTTCCAACCACTATCATGCTTAGAGTCCCATTTGGCCAAGCAGTCGGCAACACGATTCCACTCCCTCGGGATGTGAACAAAGGATGCCTCCTCCATCCGAGAACTAACCTGAAGAATCCGCTAAACCATCGAAGCCAACTGCCAATTTATATCAGATATCTTTCGCTCATTCAAGAGATTAATCAAAATCTGTGAATCAACTTCACATATAACCTTTCTCCATCCCAAAGCAAGGGCCCTCTCAATAGCATGAAGAATTTCCAGACCCTCCATGAAGTTAACAGTCTTCACCCCCTCATGTATAGAGAACAGAAAAATCACCGACCCATCTGAGTCCCTGCCAACCCCACCAATTCCAACAGGCCCAGGATTTCCCCTAGAAGAACCATTAGTATTGATCTTTAAAAATCCATTGGGAGGAGGTAACCACCTTCCAACCCGTTGAACCCTCTTTTTCCCATGCCTACAGTTCCTGGAACTGACAAAAGATGAATGAATTTCTTGAAGACCCAGTCTAGCCACCAACTTAGCATCACCTCTCTCCAAGGGGAAAACCACATCACATTTAGCTAAAACTGACTCCTGCACCATTCCTAGCATACACATCCAAACTTGCCGACCCACCAACTTCTAATCACGAAAAATTCGGCGGTTCCGCGCCAGCCAAATCTGCCAAAGCAGAAAGGTAGGGCCCACGAACCAAACTTCCTACAAAAAGGAAGCCATAGAAGGAGGTCTTCCCATACTATCCCAGAATTCAACCAAAGAGCATGCATGAATACAAGGAAGCTTCCACACCTCCCACCACCAATGCCAAAGCTGCACAACAAAGGGGCATCAGAAGAACAAATGCGAAGAATCCTCTTCCGCTCCCCCACACAAAACACAAATTGAAGGTCCTTGAAATCCCCGTTTACGAATGTTATCCCAGGTCAAGCACCTATTCCAAGCCAAAGTCCAAACAAAGCAATTGCATTTAGGCCACGAGAGTTTATTCCACACCCTTTTCCACCAATGAACCTCTGCCCTAGTTAGCTTCTGAGCCAATAACACTTGATAACCAGAAGCAACAGAGTAAACCCCCTTAGGATTATGGGTCCAAGCAAGAATATCCTCTTCCAAAAGAGAACTACAACTCCTACTATGAAGAATCTTGTGAAGCTCAACACTTTCTTCCGCAAGTCCCAAATCTGGCCACTCTGCGGGATCCTTCCAATGAGCTACCTCCAACTGACCAAAAGAAGCAATAGACTTGAAGTCACTTACCCTAGCCCTGCCAGCCTCGAGAAATCTTTGGCACAAAGGAAGTAGGTTGGGGAACTGAGAAGTAAGTGGAGGGAATCCATCCCAAGAATCTAACCAAAAGAGAGCTTCAGTTCCCCATCTACAAATCCAAAATAAACCTTGATAAGCTTTGCACCCTTCTAAAGAGTATTCCAAATCACTAAACCTTTCCCCTCAAGAGGGTAATGAGGGAGATCCTGTCGTGGAATCCCGAGAAATACTTATGAGATAATATCCTGGCCCACAGCTGATCCTGTTCCACACACCATCTCCAAAATAGCTTAGCAGCCATAGCCACTCTGGATAACGTAGACTGTCGAAGACCAAGACCACCAAATTGCTTTGGGCTGCACACAACATCCCACCTGACCAGGCTTCACTTGGAAGATGACAAACTTCCCGCCCATAAGAACTGCCTTTCAAGAGAATCCAACTCCCTCAAAAAACCCATCGGAGCCACCTGAAGCATACATCTATAGGTAGGGAGAGCCTGCACCACCAACTTGAGAAGCTGAACCCGCCCCGCAAAAGACAACCATCTGTGGGTCCAATGATTAACTTTTGCACGAAGCTTATCAATAATATTCTGCCAAGAACCCTTGGGAAGATTCTGCCGAATGAATTTAGGAAACCGAGATCGTTAAGGGAGAACCCTATCTGAAACCCTCAAAGATATTAGCAATTCTTCTCTACATGGGGGTTGGCGTATTGAAGAAGAATATGGAAAATTTCTCCTCATTAATCAATTTTCCTAAAGCAACAAGATATATGTCCAACACCTACCTCAAGTTAGTAGCTTCCCTAACAGTAGCCATCTCCATCAAGGCAGTATCATCAACAAACTGCAAATTGTCCAAGGCCTTCCACAAGAAGCAAAAAAAGATACAGAGAAAGAGGATCCCCTTGACGCAAACCCCTTGAGGCACCAAAAAGTTCAGAATGATCTCCATTTATCAAAACTGAGAAGGAAACAGACGTGACACAACTCATGACCCATTGGATCCACTCCTCACCAAAACCAAAAGAAACAAGGATCTTCTGCAAAAAAGACCATCTAACCTTGTCATAAGCCTTAGCCATATCTAGCTTAATGAACATAGCCTTCTCGTGGGAGTTGTCCATGGAGTGGATGGTCTCCGTAGCAATGACAACCCCGTCAAGAATCTGTCGACCCGCCACAAATCCACTATGTTCCTCTGAAATCAGCACTTTAAGCCACTTTTTCAAACTCTCAGCCAATAACTTAGAAATGATTTTATAAGCCACATTGCAAAGAGAGATAGGCCGAAACTAAGATAACCTATCAGCCCCTTCACATTTGGGTATGAGAGCAAGGAAGGTGGAATTCAGAGCACGAAGCATCTATTTATTCCTTTGGGACTCAAGGACAACCGCTAGAAGATCCAACTGAATGATATCCCAGAATTCTTGAAAAAACTCAATTGGGAAACCATCGGGGCCAAGAGCTTTACCCCTCTTCATCTGAAACACAATCCCCTCCAGCTCATCAAGAGAGATCTCTTTCATCAGATACTCATTTGCCTCCTGAATATAAATCTAGACACAGCTTCCTCACTGGAGCCCCGCGATCCTCCCTAAATAAGTAGCAAAATCTTTGAGATACTGGCAGATACTACTGAAGCAGGGCAAGACCCTATCATTCACGAGGGCAAGATGATTACCATGCCTCACATCGCCATGGGGTGTGAAGAGAGGCGGGTGTTTTTTATACCTTCTGCAACATTCAACTTTCGGTGCTTTAGCTTCAATAGATTTCTTCTGCAATTCAAATTCCTCAACCACTTTCAAAATATTGGCCTCCTCCTGAAGTCCTCAGAATTTCATTCTCACAGATCAAGCTGCATAATGTTATTTCAACTCCTCTAAAGCCTTCAACCTAGCATGAAAGATATTACCAAACATCAACATTCCACCTTTAAGGTGATATTTAACAATGAAGAAGCTTGGAGAATGTGTACATTGCCGTACCAAAAGTTGGTCTACCAATCTGCCACCACTCAGCCACATGTTCATGAAGAGTAGGATCCCGTAACCACATAAGCTGGAACTTGAATGAGGGAGAACGAGGCCCCCGAGCAGAGATAATACTAAGCTTAATAGGCCAATGATCAGAACCTCTCCAATCAAGAATTTCAGATCGAGTGGACCATAAGTCTCCAACCCAATAACAGGAAACCAAGAATCGATCTAGCCTCTCAGCAACACAACTCTCACCAATTCTCCTATTATTCCAAGTGAAGCGACCATTACTTGGCAAACATCAATAAGATTTAATTCAAAAATGCTATCTCTGAATAACAGAGCAAGAAGGCTCCAACCTAGGAATTCCACCTCTTTTCTCAGACAACTCCACAATAGCATTAAAATCGCCAGCCATAACCCACGGATGGTAAGGAGCTAAGCTACGAACAAAACGAAGATGGGACCATAGAAGTTGTTTACCCAGAAACTCAACAGGAGCATACACATTAGAGAGGAGAATACACTCACCAGTCTCATACCAAGAGGCGACTAGGGATATAGAGGATCTAGAGGACATCCACCAGAGAGGGAAAATCTTCGAGGGTTCCAAAAGCAAGCCACCCCTCCAGAAGCACCAAGAGCCCCCACACACTGGCATTCACCATATTTCCACAACTTAGGAGCCATGGCCAACATATTATCTACAGATAATTTAGTCTCCTGAAGAAAAAGAACATCCAGAGAATGATTCCTAACCAAATCACGAACATTTTTTTTGTCGAGGGCCACTGTTCAAGCCCCTTACATTCCATGAGAGAACAATCATTTCTGGGGGCATGAAAAATGTGAATCCAGAGTCTTGACTGACCTTGACTCCACCAAAGTTTCCCTAGTTAATTTAATCTTCTCCATATCCTTTTTCCTTCCCAGCTTGGAAGTCCTGTCACCAACCCCTTTATTCAGTTCATTTTGCTGAATACCAAACAAGAGGAGGCCAAAGAGCTCTTCCCCACATCCTTGCCTCCTTTCAGGGGCAATGGGGAACCACCTCCACCACTCTTCGATGCTCCAATAGAAGATTCTTGTTCAATCTGGACAATCAACTGTTGATCCGTATCCATCTGCCCAACCCCAATCTCCTGCACAACCTGCATGGCCTCCAATGGTGGCCCATCCTATCCTGTACCCAAAGTTCCCTGATCAAAGTTTCAGCAACCCCATATTCACTTCCTCCTGGCTGAGATTATCCAGCACCTCAAACCTATTAAAAGTTTCATCATCCTGCCTCTCCCTCAAGGTCCGCTTCTGGCCCTGATTCCTATTGCGAGCCTTGACAGGGACATAACCATCATCTCCATTACCATCACCAGAATAGGCTCCTTACCATTATCAGTCCTAGGTGGATTACGAGAAGGCTGAGAAGGTTGGGGCACCACAGGCTTAGCCCTAGGGCACCTATGCTGCAAGTGACCATATTCACGACAAAGACGACACCGAAAAGGTAGGGTTTCGTAATCTAGTTGTTGCACCCAAGTATATGATCCAACACTCACTTCAACAGAATCTGGCAGTGGCTTGCTTAAATCAATTTCTACACAGATATGAGCAAAAGTCATTACCTTTTTATACTGCGTCTGTTGTGAAGACCCAATAGGTTGACCGAGCATTGAAGCCACCAAATGCAACACGTCATCCCTCCAACACTCAATTGGAAACCACGGTAACCGTACCCAAACTGGGATATGACTTGGTATTGCCTTAGTCGGGTTGAAGCCAACATGCCATGGCTTGATAAACAAACCCACCTGGTTATAAAAATAAGGGCCACCCTCGAAGACCTTATTCTGATCTGCCATGCAATCAAAAGAGACCATAAAAAATTTGTTTGCAAGGAGCCTAATCTCCATCTCCCCCTCTGGCATCCAAGTCCGCTAAGCCCAGGATTCCAAAAATTGCAGCGAGACTCTCAAACCCATGAACTTGCAATAAACAGAGTGCCTTGAGTAGTATTCAATATCATATGCAAGCATTTCCATCGAGATAATCAACTTCAGTTGCTCTTTGCATCTTTCCAAACATCCATTAATCTTCGTTATTCGGGAACCACTAACCGATCCTAGATCATTCATCTCCATCTCTGAAGAAAACAACGTATTATCAAAAACATTCACTCCATGCATCGAAGGCTTCGAACCAAATGTTGATTAGAAATCCAATTTGGGGCTAGCCCCGATGTTTCCCCACCTGGCATAGCAAAAAACAAGATCCCCAACAGGCATGCAAACCCCTAGGACACTGTTGCAAGAAATGGAAAAAAAGAAAAGACTCCAAGGGGAGGATCAAAACCCTTCCACCCACAAGCCACCCAAACGGCAGCAAGAAGGCCTCTAGAAAAGAAAAAACCCCACCACCACAACCCTGATAGCTTCAAAAAATCCCCCCCACAACGCAGAAGCGAGCAACACACAGAGAACGAACTAGGGCACGGTTGCCCTAGCTCGGCTTGCAGAGCACATGAATGCCATCTAAATTTTTCATCACAATAATATTATATAACTATAAGATTATACATAGATTAAATATATTAATAATACAATAATATAAAACAATACTAAATCTATAAAATTATTATTAGTAACAAATTAATAATTAGATATAATCTTAAAATAATACAGTATAATATAATTATACTATAGTATTATATAACTATAATATAATATTATTTTGTAGCTAACTTTAATTTAATTACATTTATAATAATAATAATATAATTATTATAATATAATATAAATTCTAATAATTTTAATTTTAATTAAATAATTATATAATAATATATATAATTACAATATTACAATATACAAGACTCAATGAATGAATGAATTATTTTTTCAAATTAATAATTCAAAATGTTCCTTAAACATGTAAGACTCTTTGAACAACATCCAACTATTTTTTAGGATCAACGGTTTGTAGTGGCTCAAAGGCATGCAAGACAATCAAAAGTTTGTGTGTTGTTGGATTTGACCTTATGCTTGTTTTTCGCCAGATGCGGTTGCCACTTCATTTATTGTGAAAATATTGAAGAAGATATCGATACACACTTTGTACACAATATTATAGTGAGTCACTTACCATGGTATTTTATATACAACTTTCTTTCTACTTGTGTAAATCAACTACTTTCTTTAAAATGTAATTTATAAGATAATAGGAAATGCAATGCATTTTAGTTGAATAATACTTAAGTTTATAGCATAAATACATAATAATCGAAACATTCTTTTGGAGTTGTTTTTTAATATGATATTATAATGAAACATAATCATAAAATTTAAAAACATATTATATATATAGAATAATATTAAATATAATTATAAGATTATACACAAATTAAATATATTAATAATAAAATTAATAATTAGATATAATCTTAAAATAATACATTATAATATAAATATACTATATAGTATTATATAACTATATAATATAATATAATTTTCAAGCTAAATTTAATTTAATTACATTTGTAATAATAATACATTATGATAAATGTGCAAACCAATATATTCAATTATGAAAAACAAATGAAAACATAATAGAATTCAAACACAAACAATGACCAAAACATTTCACAAATCATCTTCACAATCATGGTCATGATCACAATCATAACCATAATCACAACCATGGTCATGATTATGAACATCACCATGGCCATATCCATAATTGTGCAATAATGACCATGCACATGAATACGAGCATGAACATGAGCATTATATTGATGTGGTGAAATATAGTGCAAGCATCCGTCATGCAATAAATTTCATAGAGTGTGGGTGTCTCCTCTCTATCCATCCATCTCTCTCTCCCTCTCTTTTTCTCTTTATCTCTTCCTAGACCTCTATATCGATATCTCTTTGCCTCTCTATCTCTATCTCTCCATATTTCTTCTTCCATATCTCCCTCTATCTCTAACTCATTATCTCTCCATCTCTCTCCCTCTATCTATCCCTCTATCTCTCTTTACCAATTGACCTCATGTACACCACAAATTGCAAAAGAATAGATCAAAATTTACCCTAATTGACCTTCCACAACACTTTAGCATACCCATTGCACACCAAGGTGTGATTGCTAGTTAATATAATTAAATAAAATTAAATATTATTTTCAAAATAATTCAACAATAATTAATTATAATTTGAGAATAAATTAAGAAATGAAAATATATAAAAAAACATATTAAATTCTAACTTCAAAAAATCAAAAAATATTTTACATACTCATGCTTTGATAATTGAAGGAAAGACCACACTTCAAGTGAAGAAGAAATTCCACATCAAAGTAACAAAGAATATTTGTACTAATAAATTAAGTAAATGTTAGAATTTAGTATGTCAATTTAATAAATAAATTTGGTTTTGGAAGTTATATACCTGTAGTTAGTTGTAGTTAGTTTGGTACGGGAATAATGCCCTTATAAAGCCAATGATGTGTAATAGATTTTTTGTAATGTGAATGAATTTTAATTTGAGAACAATCTCATTTTTTTCTCTCTTAGTACTATTTTTTACAAAATAATATACTTAAATAAAAATATATTCATTATTAGATATTATATATAGAATATACAATAAAATTTGTATTCATATATTTCGTAAATAAAATAATTCTAAAAAAACCTAATATAGATATCCTAACTACATTTATCTAAAAGAGGCTAAGAGATATTTATTGATGCTTTGTTTTTTTAAATAGATATATTTAATTTATAATTTAAACAAATTATATTTTTTGATTTCTTAATATATATATTTTTTCTAATTATTTTTTTAATTGAGGAACTATCTTCTTATAAATTTAAAAAATAAAAACAAAAAGAAATGAATTATTTAATTCATATATTTAATTATAATATCATTTTATTCATGACAACTTTTAATCTTTTTCTTTTTTAAGAAAAATCTCAATATATATTTTTTTATTTTGTTATTTCATATATTTCTATTTATTATTAAATATCAATCTTATATTTATTATTAAATATTAATTCTTTAACATGTAAATAGACATTAAATTTAAATAAAATACTTTGTTAATATTATTATATATCATTTATTGTAAAATATTTTTTGATATAAAAATAACTATAAATAAATAAATTAATTAAATTGATATATATTGATATTTCTTATAAATACTTTAAAATATCAATACTGCTTTTCTAATATAAATTCATCTAAAAATGTATGTTAATGCTAAAGTATTGGACATTATAATAATTCATCAATATAAAGTCCTAACCAAGAAGCATAGGCGCTTTTATTTCCTCCTAAGCGAAATTCTATTTGCATTTATGTTTATTTGTTGACGAGGGAAGAGAGATATTTTAGGGTTTTCTTCTGCTCTGCTCTGTTCTGTTAACCACATGAAGATGGAGATGAAGATGATGCACAACTTTAAATGGATACGCCCCCTCTTTAAACAGGTAACTTCTCCTCTTTCTACCAAACAATACAAAACCTCATCTCACCACACACGCAAACAGGAGAAATCCCCTCCTCACATCACGCACAAATTTAATGTTGTGCACTTCACTCAGTACATTAATGCCCTCTGTAAATCGGGAAACACAAACAAGGCCTGAAACACAAATTTAATGTTGGCGCTTTTAGGTGGCCTTGCAAACTCTGGTGATCTCCGTAGAATCAACTCCCTTCTTGCTGAAATGAAAGAGATGGAAATACATCCAGATGTTATCACTTATAACACCCTCATAAAGGCTTTGTGTAAAAGGGGTCAAGTTGATGAAGCGCATGGAATTTTGCACAGAATGAGGCACGATCATTGTTTTCCTAATATTGTTACATACAGTACCCTAATTGATGGGATCTGCAAAAGAGGTAGAGTAGATGAAGCTCTTCGTTTTATTTGCTGAGATGATACAAGCTGGCATTTCTCCTGATATTATTGCGAGCAGTGCACTAATTAATGGTCTCTGCAAGGTGGGCAGGGAAGATGAAGCTCTAAGGTTAGTAGCTAGAATGAACCATAGTTACTGCTCTCCAGATATTGTTACATATACCACCCTGATTGATGGTCTTTGCAAAGTAGAAAGAGTAGATGAAGCTGTAATATTAGTAGCTAAAATGTTGCAAGATGGCCATTTTCTTAACACCTACACATATACTTGCCTGATAGATGGCTTTTGCAAGGCTGGAAAAATAGACAAATCTTACAATCTGTTTGTACAAATGATGGAGTTTGGTCCTTTTCCCAATGAAGTGACATATAATGCAGTTATTGATGGACTGTGCAAAGATGGTAAGATGGACAAGGCTTGGGATTGTTTCCATGAGATGTCCAAAAAGGGTTTACACCCAAATGTAATTACTTATAATTCTTTGATATGCGGCCTATGTGAATTACATGAGGTGGAAAAAGCTCAAAAGTTGTTCAAAGAGATGCTAGGGAAAGGCTGCTACCCAGATGTTGTTACCTACAGCATTCTAATTCGTCGTTTATGTCAGATTAACAGGGAAAATGAAGCATTTACACTTCTTTCTGAGATGGAAAACAGGGGACATCTCCCTGATGTCATTACATATAATACTTTGATACGTGCATTCTGTAGAACAGGAGACATGAACATGGTAGGAAAGATGTTAGAGGAGATGGCGACAAGGGATTTGAAACCTAATGAAGTGACATACACCACAGTCATTGATGGTCTGTGCAAGGCAGGAGATCTTTCTAGAGCACATTCACTCATGAATAAGATGAGTGAGGAAGGCTTGACTCCTAATGTAGTCACTTATAGCTGTCTGATTGATGCCCATTCCAAAATTGGTGAAATAGATAAGGCCTTGAACTATTTTGCAAACATGAAAGTGGTTGCTATTGCCCCAGACGTTGTAACCTATAATATATTGATTGACTTTTTTTGCAAAGAAAACAACTTGATATAGCTTTCTCAATGCTGAAGGAGATGAGAACAAAGGATTTGGTTCCAAATGTTGTCACATACCATATATTATTCCGCACTTTTCGGAAAAGAGAGGACCTTGAAAACACTCTTTTGGTGATGGATCAAATGAAGAAAGAAGGTTGTGCCCCATGTGATGCAATTGTCCGGATACTTAGCTGGCTGGTTGAAGTTGGTCAAATGAAAAAATTAAGGGATTTTGTAAATGATGATTCTTTTATTATTTCTAAGACAGCATAGTTCTCATTCCTTAGTGAGTACTAATCATATCAAAATCGCTCTTGGATATATATTTTCCCAAGTCTAGAAAGTGATATTTATGCATTCATTTCAGTGTTATGTATATAACCGTTCTTTTGTGTAATGACAGGAAAGTTACTTTGATAGTTTGGATTGAAGCATTACTGGATGGTTCTTTTCTATTATTGAAGATTACTTTTTTTCAACGCATTACTTTAGTAAGCAATTTCAGAATTAGACTTCAATTATCAACAATTGAAAACATTTATATAATTTTTTACATAATATGAAATATTTTATGTTTAGCATAACAAATGTTAACTTGAAAAGATAGTTGTAATGTTGTCTGTCACATTCAGGCCATCATTTTCTGATATCGTGAAATGAGGCATCTACAGGGTGCCCTAATAATCAACCTTGAAACCATATTGGAGCTAAAATATGAGTTGTGGCAATCCAGAACATTAAAGTCTATGCTGACTTTGTAATAACAAGTCTGCAAAACTAAAATGATTTCTAATAAGAAATGTACTCTGCTAACTGATCTAACAGTATAAATCAGATCATGACCGAAAATTTTATATCTCCTGCCAAGGCTGGATTATCTTCGTTCACTTATTCACCATCTGATTGACAGATTCGAGTGATTTTGGTATTTTTATCTCATTCTTCTAAAATTCATAATCCAAGTAGTCTAGTATAGGGGATCATAATTTAACAAACAATTTTATCTTTTGTATTATGAAGATTCTATTTTCTTATTGTCTGAAATACAAACAATGCGAACTTTCTGAATATGGTTTCTCAACTGGTAACTACTGAGCAGCTTTCTCATCAATATATATTCTTTTCATTGACAAATGAATCAAGGATATAAGATTCTTGGTAAATGCCCTTCCATTCTTCATCCCGCGATGAATTTCGATTAATTGCTCTGCATTTTCCGTCTCTAAACTTGTTTATTCAGCCATTGATAATTATTTTTCTGATTCTTCCCAAACATTTTCAGGCTTACATGTAGATGTTTTGATGCAATTTGACTTATTTCACTAAAAGTTTTCAAAGTGAAGTTTATTTCAATGTTGAGATTTGTGTGCTACTTGATTTAGAGAAAAATCATAAACTCCATTCCATAAAAGCTTTCTTATGAGTACCTAAATAATTATTTGATGTCAATTGATTTATGAAAAACCACAAAATATCATTTCATAATAAGCAATTTGACTTATTTCACTAAAAGTTTTCAAAGAAGTGAAGTTTATTTCAATGTTGAGATTTGTGTGCTACTTGATTTAGGGAAAAATCATAAACTCCATTCCATAAAAGTTTTCTTATGAGTACCTAAATAATTATTTGATGTCAATTGATTTATGAAAAACCACAAAACATCATTTCATAAAAGTTTTATTATGAATGTCAAAATGAATACCGAAGCTTTATAGTTGAGTGAAAGCCCACTTGTGTGCGATTGTTGGCCAATGAATTTAGAGATTGCGGGAAATCAAATATGGTTTTTTTTGGTCAATACAAATGTTTTGATAATCATGAGATAAGTAGCTATAACTTAGTATTTTAGTTGAAGTATAGAATATTAAGGCTCTTCTTTAATTGATGTAGGGACATTGTACATGGACCACAAGTAGCCCCATTTTCTACCACAATTTGAAATCTTGAATTTTGCTACATGTTTTAGCAATCATTCAACCATCTACTAATCACATAGAGTAAATGAGTTTAGGTTCTACCTAGGCCACTCCTATTAATAAATGCATTCATTTTGGTGCTTAGATAAGGATTTGGGCACTATTTTCAAACCTATACATATTAGGGGAAGAATCTAGAATGCCTCACTTGGAAAGATTTTATGTTTGGGAAGAGTTTTTGAGAAGAGAGAGTGTCATGAGAAAAGAGAGGGTGAAGAAATAGCCACCAATCTAGAAACATTTTTTTTTTTCCTTTTAGTAGCAACTAACAAGTGTGGAAGAAAAAAGGAGAGAATTGCATGAAGCAATGGGAAGGGAAATGCACTAGAGAGAACAATAAGCGGAGGTGCATGAAATAAAGAAAAAATACAAGGATGAGATCATGAAAGGTCACATAGGAGAAGAAAGAAGAATTTATCTCAACAAGGTAGGCCTCCAATCCAAAATGATGAGGTTTATCTTTATGTTACAATAATTGATGAAAAGGAAATGTGAGGAGAGAGAAGTTTTCTTACACAACAATAGAAGGGGAGCATGCCCTTCATAGAAAAATATAGAAAGAGTAGAATGCACAAGATTGGAAGAAGTGACCACATTCCAAGAGTTTGATTTTTTATTCATAAGTGAGGAGGACATGAAGTAGATGAAAAATACAATAGGAGAATTTGGATGACAAGAGAGGCATGAAAAAGGTGAATAGCCCAATGTAGGCCATGAGTAGGGAAGAATACAAGTACTCAATTGTTTTGACAAAAGACAAGAGATAAATTCACTTGGAGTTTGTGTGGTCATATAAAGAGTAGAACAAAAGCTTTGAAGGAGGGAAGGATTTGAGAGGTTTGGTCTTGAAAGGTGTAAGCACTTGATGAAAAATGAAGCTGCATGAAAGAGAGATTGGTTGTCAATGGGAGCTTCATACTCATAGAAAGGGGGGGACATTCTATATAAAGAAAAATACTCATATGCTATTGCAAGGGAGGGAATATTTAATCTCTTCTATTTTGTAATATAGTAGTTACATATAAATGCTTTAAAGTTGTATAAATTAATGAATTGTTATTTTGTGTATCTCTCGAAGTAAAGGTTGGGAGTAATTATCGATGCCTATTTCAAGGTTCCATTCCCCCTTATTCTAATACTCGTTTAATTTTGGTTTAGGGAAGTATATGTGTGTGTGCATTTGTTGCTCTCAATAATAGGGTTGAGTATACAATATATGTTGAGTGACTTGTAACAATTGAGGAAGGAAGACATCAAGCGTAGGTCATTTGCAACAATTATAGTGTGAGGTGTTTAAAAATAAGCCACCTAAACCAACAATATATTAGCCACAAAGGGGCTAGTAGCACAATGGTAGAGCACTCTAGCAACAAATGGAAGGTCCTAGGTTTGAGTGCTAACTGGTCACTAAATTTCTCAACCATAACTTGAGGATCGAGTTTGACAAAAATGATGATTGATAAGTAGGAGGTATTTTCCACAGTGTGTCAAATTATGATATTGCTATCAAGATTCAACTGTGTAGTTTCGAGTCGAACTCATTGACCTATGTTCCATAAGTAGTGGTTCAAAAGACTCCATCTCTAATGATAATGAGTAGTGAGTCAAACTCAAAAGGAGATATAAACTTCTTGATGAAATTATGTGTTTAAAATTGCAATGACTTTCGATGCAGGGAAGACATTTTCCATTCCATATTATCTAATCTTGCATACCTTTTGTGGGGTTGGTTGTTTTTCTTGTGAATATAGTAAACCTAGCTTGGACTTGTCTGTAGGGCTACTCTATCATATCTCTATATGAACCATTATATTTACAAAAATATCTATAATTTCTAATTATAAATATTCCTTGATTTATCATTTAAATGGTATGAATTATGTTTTATAGGATATTTGTTTAAAGTGGTAGATTTTTGTAATCATTTATATTATATAAAAATAAATATAAAGAAAAAAGATGTTGTGTGGGTAAAACTCGAACCATAAATTCATTTCTTTAATGTTATAATTAATTTGATATAAAATATTTGGAATTTTATTTTTTATGGGACGGAGTTGTAGATGTTGTGTTGTAATTAATTTGTTTTATGTGGTTGATGTAGAATTCTTAGAATGTTAATTTTTGTGGGATATAATAGTACGCTTTTAAGATGAATTTCATAAGTTATTTACATTAATGAGTTTTGACTTGTATATTTTGTAATAATTAGAAAGCAAAGGGACTTACTTACCACACAAGTTGCTTTATGAAGGAAAATAACTCCAAGAAGAACAAAATTAATATTATATTACATTGTCTTAAAAATCATGACAATAGTTTATTTATAGACAAATGAATGGTGAGGTTGGATAAAAGGACAATAATTCTCCAATGAAAAGAAAAATGACACTAACTAATTATATTTTTCAAATCCTAATTTTAATAGCTCCCTTTACTTTCTAACTTGTATGTGATTATCTAAACATTCCAATCAAGAATATAAATATGAGATGATGAATCTTAAAAATAATCTAGAAGGTGACCCTAAGTAAGAAATGAACGACCTATATTTCATTATTCGAGGCCTCTCATTGATGAGTAGCAATGAACCACATTATGTTTTGATCCCTCATACATAATAAGACTCTTCACTATCCTTGATATACTTTAATTTTCATTGGTTTCTCACAATGGTTACCTATATGCCCAAGATTATTTAAAGCTATATTATTTCATATATGACTTCTTCTACTTATCCATAATTTGCTTCAATAGAATATGACAGGTTCATTTATTAGTCTATTTCCTAATGTTTTTATGCATGCTTTCATACATTATCAGACAATCCTTTCAGACATATTCCTATGCTACACTATCTTTTTTATGCTTATTAGACAACCTTGGATCTGAATTGTAGTAATGGAAATATAGTTATGATATAGTAACATTGCATGGTTTATATGTGAGTATGTATGAAATGTGGTTGAAATTTTGTGTTTAATCATGGCAGTTAGCTTTGTGTATATGTTTTTCAAATTAACCTCTTGCAGCCCAAGAAGACACTATAGCTTGCAACAACTAGCCCACAACAAAAGGAGGACTTAGACAATGAAATAGGGTAAGTGCTAGATCAAGCTAAGTGTAATAACTATCGTGTGGAGACACCTGATGGAGTTAGTCATTCATCATTATGATAGTTAATAAGATGCGAAAGAACAATAATTTTTTTATTGATAGGATTCAAGATAACTGATTATGTGTTCCACATGTAGATCTTTTTCACAGAGTTTAATTCTATTTGAACTCTTGTTTCTTTTTCAGTTGTAGTTTGAATAATTCAATCTTAATTACATACTCTGATATCTAGGGAGTTATAGTTAATGACTTTAGTTAAGAGTTATTTTTAGAATAAAAATCCCCTGTGCTTGTATATAGCCAGTGGTTGAGTCTTTAGATAATGAGTTGATTCAGTATTTCATTAATCAGTTACTTCTCAGTTTTCAGTTATCATGGACAAATATGTTGATTATTCATAAATGATTTCCTTGAATACAATATGTGAGGAAGATTTTATGTAGTCTTTTGGAATATCTAATGAATGAAGTTCAAGTTCATATGAACGTGTAGAATTTGAAGATTTAGATTTGGTTCTAGTTAAGTAAAGACAACCACTTGAGTAGGCCACTCAAGGTATTTGTTCTTCACTACATTTATAGCTAATTTATTTCTGTTTAGCAGTTGTTTCTATTAATCATTTCTTTATAAATTGCATGTAAGTTAGAATAGATTCTCATGTTGTGATTATCAAAATGATTGTTCATGAGCATGAATGCATTTAGTCAACTTGTAGTACTCTAGAGGTTAGAATGAGTTCAGTTACTAGTTTGAATAGTTTTGAGTTAGTTTCAATAATTCTTTGTTAGTAGCAATTCAGTTACAGGTTATGTTGTAGGCACCCATAGCCATTAGTGCTAGTTTACCTCTTTCACTGTTATGCATTTATATGATTTTATATCAAGTAGATTACCTTTAATAAGATACCCTAGGTAACCTTAGGTCTCTAAAGGCACATATAGTGTAGCACCATCACAAGTTTACAAACCTTGGTTGACAATTTAATGAATTCTTTACAATGTTGAGTGGACTGTTCAACTAGTCATTCCTTTGAATTGTGTGGTTTCTACCAAGTTTACAAGACACTAGTTTAGACTCTAAATGTTTGGTGTTGTTGCTAGGGATGGTGCTACCTTCATAGATTTTTTTTTCCAAGCTTTCATATTTTACACTTTGTTTTTAGTATTAGGACCGTTAGACTTAATCTTTTTCAACTTACCAGAAAGTTACACTAACACTGTGCAGGACTACTACTATACAAAACCATATTCATTGTATGCAGAGACAAAGAGACTCCTTGGGAATATTTCTCCCCTCTACATGCCAAGAATCCATAGCATAAATTAGTGACTCTAGTACTTAGAGCAAGGGTAATACATAAGAAGAAATTTCCCTATCAC
Source organism: Sequoia sempervirens (assembly GCA_007258455.2). Lineage (NCBI taxonomy): Eukaryota > Viridiplantae > Streptophyta > Pinopsida > Cupressales > Cupressaceae > Sequoia > Sequoia sempervirens. The sequence continues at coordinate 7,448 of VDFB02015259.1, read as the reverse complement.
CAACATATACTACACCTACAAAGGGGACATACCAAACCATAGGTGATGCACTAGGGGATGACCCTGAACATGTGACCTTTGAAATTCCAATCACCCACCAAGAAAGGGCTACAATGTTGAAGAATATCCCTCCTTTAGTATTACCAGTCTTTTATGGGTTGGTGACTGAAGATCCAAACACATTTATGTTTGAATTTGATGTCCTATGCCAGAGCTATGACTATACCTTTGATGTTCATAAGCTCAAGCACTGCCCTACCACTCTAAAAGATGTAGCCCTGAGATGGTTTATAGGATTATGCAAGGATGCTATTGCAGACTGGGATACCATGAAAACAATGTTATTGGAAAAGTACCAAGATTATTGTAGAGGACTTGATAGGAGGAGAGATGACATTTTAAGAATGCCACAAAATGAGGATGAGCTATTAGAAGACTATGTACAAAGATTTCACTTTTCTTTGAAGAAAAACCCACATAACAAGTTATTTGAAGAATCTCCTAAGTTAATATTTTTGAGGGGTGTCAATGAGGACTATATGGATGCCCTCAATCTTATTGGGCAAGGAGATATCTCTTAAATACAATTTGAAGAAATTTGCAAGTTCTACATAAATTACTCTAGGACCTTCACTAAGAGACCAAGAGGAGAAAGGATATCCACCATTGGAAAATCATCCACTAGGGTTTTAAAGATAGAGTTAAGTAATTTGTTGTCCAACATGAAGGAGGAAATTATCAGTCATCTTGCCACTCAGTTGGAAACTCTCCATATAAAGAAGAAGCAAGAGGAAGTTGAAGAAATGCTCACTGAATACTGCCCCAGTTGTAGGTAAATGAAAGAAAACTATAAATGCAAGAGGGTGGATAGTATTCAACAAAATAAAATAGAGAAACCTAATTTCAGCCACCTAAAGGAGAGAATGGAAAAGTATTTTATGTATCTCAAAGAAGGCCATGGCAACAAAAACAAGGTATGCCACAAGACCCTCTTAACTTCAATTCATCCTTTCCCATTGGAAATCAATTTTTTTCTACTTGGAGTTCCCAACCTTGGCCAAGCAACCAAAACCAATGGCCAAACCCTCAACAATGACAACAATCTTAGCAATATTGGAACCAACAACAACCAAATCCTTGGTCACAAAAAAATTTCCAAGGTTCTAATTACAATCCTCAATAGCCAACACAACAAAACCAGTGGCAACCACAATGGAAAAAAGGTCAACAGTGGCAACAACAAAACATGAATTATTAGTAGCCTATGCTTCCTCCTTAGCCAAAACAACAAGCCATTATGCCTCCATCAAATCCTACATCTCAGCCACCCAAACCACCACAATTACCTGCCCAACCTATACCTAACCCTAACATTTCAAGCCTGCCCAACAAACTTATACTAATGAGGCTATGCAACACCCCACTTATGGGGCAGATGTGAGTGATTTCCACCTCAGGTTAGGGAAAAAAATAGCTAGACCTTCATCCCATCAAATCAATGAGATGGAAGATGAGGAACCTGCAGTTGAAGCTTCAAAAAAATCACCTTGGAACCTGAGTCAAATTAGGTACACCAAACTACCTCAAGTCCAAATCCTCCTTTCCCTAAATGTTTAGCCATTTGAAAACATCATACCCAAGCTGAGACAACCCTACTAGGTCAACTTAAGGATGCCAATAATAATATCCCTCTCATCCAAGCTATTAAGGAAATTCCAATCTATACCAAGGTGGTTAGGTACCTATGTCTTAAGAAACCAGGGAGGAAAAGGAAGGATCCTCTGAAATTTCATGTCCTAGGAAACCTTGTTGATATCATGCCAGGGAGCATAACTATCCCTAAATACACATGCCTTAGTAGTCTAGTAGTGGATGTTAAGATTAATGGTACCCTTATCAAGAACACCTTGGTAGACTTAGGGGAAAAAATCAATGTCTTTACTAAAGAAAAAATGCAACTAATTCAGTTAGCCAACCTTAGACCTACACAAATTGTTCTATAGTTGACTGATAGGTCAATAGTCAATCCTGAAGGAATCATTGAAGATTTATTTATTGCATTAGATTCTTGGGAATATCCTATTAATTTCATAGTTTTATAACCAAAGGTTAAAACCTTGTAGGATATCCACTCATCCTAGGCAGACCATGGTTTGCTACAATTGATGCATTCATAGGTTGGAGGTCTGGCAATATGATAATATCTAATGGGACTGTGACAAATAAATTGGTCCTCTATCCTCCATCCCAACCTTATGTTGATCTTGAGCAAACCATTTGGCTCACATTGGATGAGGAAGATAACTATTCCCTACATACTTTGATGACAATAGAACAAAACCCTGTATTGGATGATCAGGATGAAGACGAGTTGATTTCTCATATAATACAGAATGACTACGGTAGGAGCCCACAACAACAAGAATATCTTGCAAGTCTACAAGACCCCTTGCAAAGAATTATACCTTCCAATTCCTTAGAAGAAATATCTCAGATCTTCCATTCGTTACTGCCACAACAGTGTGTGCCAATCATTCCTATCCTTGACCTCTCATCTGTGCAAGAATTATCTAAAGAACTAGAAGTCACATCAGGAAAAATGGTGAACATAAAAAATGCATTGAATGAAGAGCAACAAAATTCCCTAACTACTGTGTTGCAGGCACACACAACAACCTTTGCATGGGACTACCATGATATGAAGGGTATAGATCTTGATTTATGTATGCATAGGATCTATATAAATGATAGTTATATTCCCATTAGAAAAACTCAAAGACGAATGAACCCTGCCTTGAGAGAAATAGTTAAAGTTGAACTTCAAAAACTCTTTATTGCAGGCTTCATTTATCCTATATCTGATAGTGAATGAGTATCACCTTTAGTCATTATTCCCAAGAAAGATGGAAAATGGAGGGTATGTGTAGATTATAGGGAATTGAACACATCCACTAGGAACACTTTCCATTTCCCTTTATAGATCAAGTGCTTGAATCTTTAGTAGGGAAGAAGTAATTTTCATTCCTAGATGGTTTTAGTGATTATAATCAGATAAAAATTGCTCCAGAGGACTAGGGAAAAGCAACATTCACCTGTCCTTGGGGTACTTATGCCTACTCTATTCTGCCCTTTGGTTTATGCAATGCCCTAGCTACTTTTCATAGGGTAGTGCTTAACATATTTTTTGATTATGCCCATGACTGTATGGAGATATCTATGGATGACTTCACCACCTATGAGGAAACTTATGAGGAAGCCCTTAGCAATCTATAAAAGGTTTTACAAATATGTAAAGAACACAATTTGTTCCTCAGTAATGAAAACTGCTTTATGATGATGACTCAGGGAATTGTTTTAGGTCATTTCATATCTAGTGCGGGGATTCAAGTTGACACACAAAAGATAGAGATCATTTCTACACTACCTATTCCATAGAAGAACATAGATTTTAGAAGATTCCTTGGCCATGTAGTCTATTATAGGAGGTTCATTAAAGACTTTAGTAAGATTGCTACACCATTGTTTGTTCTGCTAACTAAGGACATAAAATTTGATTGGACATCAAAGTGCCAACATTCCTTTGTAGAATTGAAGAAATCCTTAACCCAAGCACCTATTTTGGGAGGGCCAAATTGGAACTTACACTTCCATATACATACTAATGCTTCAATTTTTTCTATTGGAGTAGTTTTGGGTCAGAAAGAAGGTACCAAAGATTATGCTATTTATTACAAAAAGCAAGAATCTTCAGGGAGAAAAGCTAAACCATACTATTACAGAGAAGGAGATGTTAGTAGTAGTGTATGTCATCAATAAATTTAGGCATTATGTTTCTTTTTATGTATTTTTTGTCCACACATACTTGAATTGTTGATTTTTGGGTTCCTATGTGCTTCTCTTGCTCTTCTAGGGTTTTTCACCTAAAAAGAGAGAGATGGGGCCCAAAAATGCTAAGGGTTCATTCAAATAATGTTATGTATGATGTTTTCTAATCTAAATGAAATAAACTAAATGCAATTAAATGATTTAAATGAATGAATATGAATCCAAAAAAAAGATTTGATGAAATAATGCAGAACAGAAAGAAATGGGATGAATCTGAGTGCACCTAGGAAAGATTTGATGATTCTAGAATATTGTGAATCTTGTCTGGAATTACTGAAATTTCACAGTGGGACTCATTCGCCCAGGGTGGCGAATTAGTCCTACTCTTGGTGTCAAAAATTGGTTTTTGACTGTCGGGATCTAGAATCTAATAAAATTCATATTTTTAGTCCTAAGGTGGGACTCATTCACCACTAGTCGTGAATCAGTCCTCTCCCAAAACTTTGAAAAATCAGGAGACAAATCTGCAACACCAGATCTGGAAATCTCTGATTGTCGAGTTATTGAAGTTAATTACATATGTAGGAAGCAAATAAAAAACTTTCTTCAAGCTTGAAATATGAATGAGTTGACTTGAAACACCTAGTTGACTTGTTGATCAATATTCAACCCCAAAAAACTTGGTAAATGTGCACACAAAACTCTGCAAACACACATATAATAGGGAAAAATTGGTTGAGGGTTAGCAAATAAGGGTTTTCCTTGGTCAAACCCCACTTTTGGTAATCAAACCCTTAATGAAAAAATGAAATGAAAGAAAATGATAAAATAATAACATGCAATAGCTATCAACTTACCAAACCCTTGATAATGCAAGTTTGAAGTAATGTCAATGGATGCTCCAAAGTGCTTGAATATTGCTTGATAAGATGTTGTAAGATGCTTGAATGAATGGGGTTGTAGGAGATGAATGAGAGATTAGGAGGATGTGAAATGAGGAGAAAAACACATATTTATACAATCTTGTTCCTTAGTTATCCATTCATACCTCATCATAGGCCGACATCAAGTGATTTTAAATAAAAACCCGAAAGGAAAATTTAAAATTTTTGAATTTAAAGCCAAGGGGGACTCATTCGCCACCCATGGAAAATGAGTCCCACCTAGGATCTAAAAATGGGGGTCAAGAATTATGTTGTATTTAATGTTGTTTATTGGGATTCCATTCAAAAGTACACTTAATTAAAGCATATATGAGGGCATAAAGGGACCAAATAAAACACAATAGAGGGATAAATTGAAGTTATGGCTAGAGAAGCGTGAAATCTTGTTACAAGACTTTACAACACTTCAAAATAGGACTTGATTAGTGATGAAAAGGTGATTTTTAGGTGAATTGTAATAAATAGAGTCTAGAAGAGTGTAGAAATGTCTTACAACACTTCACAACACCTTCACAAGATGTCATTATTTGAACTTTAGTACCTAAATATGCATGTTCAAGCCATGTCACAACATGAAATTAGAGAAAAATAGATCAAACACCCTGAAACAAGACCTAAAAGGCCATGAAAATGACAAGGGGCCATTTTTCTATCGCACAATACCATACAACTATAAGATATTTAATGAACAAGCCTATAGTAGGGGTTAGACTAGTCAGATGGCTACTCCTACAAGAGTTTGATATCACAATAGTGGACAAGCCTGGTAAGGCTAATATAGTAGTAGATTTTTTGTCAAGGTTGCCAACACAATCAATAGAAGGGGTAGTGGATGACTCATTTCCAGATGAGCACTTGTTTTCTCTTCATGTACATATACCCTGGTATGTTGGCATTGAAAACTATTTAGTGACAAGGAAAATTCCACCACACTTTTCTCCAAGGGAAAAGAGAGAGATGGTACATAAGTGCTTTCCATACTCTTGGATATCTGGTTACTCATTTTACATTGGCCCAAACAACATCATGAGATAGTGCATAAGGGAAGATAAAAATTTTGATATCATGAAGGCTTGTATGATGAACCATGTGGGGGTCACTATGTAGCAAAAAGAGAAACATTCAAAATCCTCATAATTGGTTACTACTGGCAACCTTTACACAATGATTCTATAAAGTATACAGAGAGCTATGATAGGTGCCAAAAGATGGGTAAGCCAACAAGGAGTGATGAAATTCCATTACAGCCTCAGTTAAAACTATCCCCCTTTGACAAATGGGGTTTAGACTTCATTGGACCATTTTCACCTACTTCTAACAAGGAGTACATTCTAGTTTGCACTGATTATCTGACTAAGTGGGTAGAAGTGAAGGAATTACAATTTGTCAGAGATGACAACATGGCTAAATTCTTGTATGAGGACATTTTTACTAGGTATGGAGTACCTAGGGAAATAGTGACTAATTAGGGTCCACAATTTACTTTAGACCTCATCACCAAATTGGTTGAATCATATCAAATCAGACACAAAAATTCAACATCTTACCACCCTCGGGCCAATGGCCGAGTGGAGGTTACTAATAGAGAAACTAAAAGTATTCTAACTAAGACAATCTAATTACACATAAAAGATTGGGTTGCTAGATTACTCGAAGCAATATCGACATATAGAACAACATGGAAAATAACATTTGGTTTCACACCCTATGAGTTAGTATATGGAAAAACATCAGTCCTCCCAATTGAGTTTGAGTATAAGACATTAAGAACAATAGTAGAATTGGACATGGATCTCACAACAGCTCAAAAGGAGAGATTACACCACATAAATGGGCTAGATGAAATTAGGATGGAGGCGATCCATCATATTGATATAATACAAAAGTAGAGGACAAAGTGGCATGACCAATATATCAAGATAAAAGAGTTTAATGTAGGAGATTGGGCCTTAGTATATGATTCAAGACACAATGATTTCAAAGGGAAACTCCAATCCAAGTGGTTGGGACCTTATGAGATCAACCAAGTCTTTCCTAATAGAGTGGTGAAGTTGCACAGGTCATAGATGTAGTAAGGTTTTCTCTCTTGGTCAATGGCCACATATTGAAACTATATAAAAAAACCAGTATAAAAGGAATATTTCATTCTTTCTCTCATTTAGCAGTATGGTACTCTCAGCGATCTAGATATAGGTTCCAAAACACATAGTGATGCCTCAACAGTAGCAAATATACCAAGTCCTTAAGGTGACTCAGTGATTGAGCTACAAAACTCAACCCCTAAGATCACTCAAGTTTAATTTCTTATTCCACCTCACATGCACACACAACACAGTTACAATGATGCATATATTTTTTCCAGAGGGACCTGTCTTATATATACAACTATCAACATTTAGTAAGGGTCGTGTTGCAATAGGGACCTGTAGTACAAAAGTTGTCACAATTCAGATAGGACCTGATGCCGAAGGTACCCGCAACACTGTCTAGTAGGAATTTAAAATTTAGTGCCACATTAATAGTAGTACTCCCCTTTTCACCTCATTTTTCTCACATATGCAGTACCTATCTTATCATAATAAGTACCTGCAACATGCTTATCTTATTTCATGTTGCTAATTTAAATTTTAAGCATTTGAACTGTCACATCACTAACCATCATTTGTCTATTTCGTTTCA